>VYXF01003149.1:676027-742008 GCA_013397295.1 Polioptila caerulea
AAAAAAAAAGAGGCATAATAAACAATGAAGTTTGGTTTTAGGTATGGCACACAATTCTAGCCTGCAGAGAATCCTAAAACGTACTTTTTGGATTAAGCCTGAAATAGAATATATGAAGGAACAGCACCAGGAATACAGAGATGGAAAACTTAAGAAAGGCTTAAGTTGACACATTCTATCAAGAAAAAGCTGGAAGAAGAGCCTCCCAAGGGGACAAGGGCTTCATTTTTTAATAATACATGCTAGTGTGAATTAGGAACAGGAACTAAAATGCTGTGAAATCAATGTAATTAAAATATCCTGCCCAGGGGTTGAGAAGGGTACCATGGAGGAGAAAGTTGTTTTCCTTTCAGACAGGAATGCATGCATATGTTTATGTGTCACCAATATCACTCCTACTTACACCATGCAAAAGGTTTTCATCATCATTAGCCCAGCATTCTGTCTCTCTGGTGTATAGCTACAGCAGTGGGAAGAAGTAGGAGAAACAGGAAAATGTATGAGGTAAAACTCCTGAGAAAAACTGAAACAGCATAAAATTTTTAAGCCTTAAACACCAGATAAAGCATATGGAAAATCTTTTTGGGTGTATCCAGCTCTACAACAAACAGACAAAACAGACACAAAATGTGTAAAAAACCAGGAAACCATATGAACCCTCCAATCCATGTATAGGGCTGGGAGATTACTGGATAATCTAGAGATGTGACTCATGCAGTTATACTTGTCCTCTTTTAGCCAGTCCTTTATCTCATCAAATAATCCATCAGAATTCAGGCTGCCTGCCCAACAGCTACATCAACAGAGATCAGTCCATCAACCCGCTCAATGGTGCTTTCTGTCAAATTGCATTATTTTGCTGGGCACCAGACCAGGTTCTGTGATGCTGTCCTCCTTTGGCAGATGATGCTGAGGATAACAGCAACAGAGACCAAGCTACTTTTAACTTGGCAATGTTGAGTTGTTGACAGCTGGTAAGTCACAGGTAAGTAAGTGAATGATGTAACATATATGAAAGTGTTGTGGATTTGGCTGAGGTAGAGTTAGTTTTCTTCACAGAGGCTATAACTGGGCTGAGTTTTGGGTTTGTGCTGAACACAGTGATGATGATATAGAGATGTTTTTGCTATTGCTCAGCAGGACTTGAACAGAGCCAAGGCCTTTTATGCACCTTGTACTGTCACGCTGGCAAGGAATTTGAAGATGTAGGGACACTAGGAAGGGACACAGCCTGGACAGCTGTCCTCAAGAGACCTAAGGGATGTTCCAGACCATCTGACATCATGGTCAGTATATAAAGCAGGGGGAAGAAGGAGGAAGAGGAGGACACTGGGAGTTACGGCATTTGTCTCCATAAGTAATCATTACATGTGACACGTCCTGAACACCTGCCTGCCCATGGCAGGAATGAATTCTTAGTTTCACTTTCCTTTAATTTGTGGCTTTTTTTGAACCTATTAAATTGTCTTTATATCAACCCACAAGGCTTTTAGCTTCTACCTTCTGATTGTCTCCCTCATCCTACTGCTGGGAGAGTAAACAAGCAACTGTGTGGTGCTTGGTTGCTGGCTGAGGTTTAATCGTGACAGAAAGATGAAGGGACTGGTCTAGAATTTCCACCATCTACTGACTGATGGTTAATTTATCGATTTTACTGTATGTTACATAAACCAGGAAATAAACGGTATAAAGGTCCCAGGAATGTTTTAGCTTAGAGGAGAGCAGTGTTCCCCAAATGACATTGTGTAGGCCATCACAAAGAAAAGAGATTTTGTATTCTTCAACAGAAAGTCGTGGTCTACCAAGAAGAAAGAGTTGCATTCATACATTGCAAGGGCTAGAAGGAATATTCTGTCACTTGCTGTATCCCAGAAAATCCAAACGAGTTTTGTTGCAACTGAAAACATTGTTAAGGAAAACAAAAGAACAATTTGTAGACACAGCTACTGTATGAGCTATGTTATAATTGGTCAGTTTGCCCAATCACCCCAGGTATTTTGTGTCAATCAACCCAGATATTTATAAATCTTGTCCGAATTTTAGGTTTTCCTTTACAAAAGTAAACATAATTCCAGTGTCTCCTGATAGAAAACATAAATGTTGTGTACAGGAGGAAAGAGAGCTGCAGAAGATGAAAAAAAGCATTATTTAAGATCATGTGCTTTTCCATATCATTCTACTCATATGATCAAGAGCAGGAGATAGATGATGTGACTTAACAAAGAATGAGACTAATTAGAAAAAATTACTACTGTTTTAATACCCACATACTAATGCTTAAACTCTCTAGCACTATGTGTATTAAGAAATTTAAGCAGGATCCATTTATCTTTTAGACATAGTTTAGAACAGCAATTACACAGAAGTGCCAGTCAGCCTCCTGTAATACAATTTTGGGAGTAGTTAAAATTTAGGATGTTACTAACAGAAAGCTTCCTCCCCTTTGCCCTGTATGACATTGCACTACCTGATTTTCATTGATTTTAAACTATTTCACACTTGAAAATGTTCTATCTTTTTTTGTTTTACTTAATATGTGAGCTCCTGTAGCAGAAAAGCAGCCCTAATCCCACTGAAGTAATAGATATCACATCTTTTACAGTGATGAGCTATAAATGAGAAATTACTCTTTTCTGGTATCTCTCTTATATGGGTGTGCATTGTAGATAGACCTTGCCACAGTTTTTATTACTTTGTATGACTTCTGTGTTTTTCTGGGCTATTTGGTGTACTATAATCAAATTAAACATAGTGAGAAAGGAGATAATGCACAGTTTTCTTTAAAAATCCAAATAAACTCAAAAAGTGGTGTAGATTAAAGCAGACCATCATTATAGTGTGTCAAGGTATTGAAAAGTCCTGCAAGTCCTTCATTTAGGAAGGGTTTTGGCAGAAAAGCACTCATAAGCACACATTTGCTTTGTATGAGCTCCAATTCGACTAAACTGGATAGAGGACAAGTGTTCCACTTTAACAATTAAATCAAGAAGCAGCATGAAAGTGATCTCCAGAGGTCCCTTTGAACTCCATTATTCTGTGATACTGTAATATTGTCCAAGAAAGCTGAGGAAACATAGCCCATTTATTGTTTGTGGACCTTTAAAGATTATTTCAATTGTTTTATTTTTTTTCTTTGAAAACCAGGCTAAAGCACCAAATACCACCCATGAATTAATCCACAAGTTCATTTATAGAAGCTTTGCTTAAAAAGTATTCACAGACAGTGATCAATCAGCCCACAGTGAAGTGGAAAAAGTATTAGAGCACACGACCTGCCTTGCATTCACCATGTGTATGCACTCAGCCTTGGCTTGGAAATAGGGAGCAGCTTAAGACTTGCTGTAGCCCAAGGCTGTTTCCAGAGGAAGTTAGTAGGATGAACCATAGATGCTGCAAATCCACTGAATTTCTTGCAGGACACTTCCTGGACATAACTCCCCTAAATTAAGATGTATCTGTTTCAGGATTTCTCAAGGGTATCCTCAAAATTATGACCAGGAAGCTTTTGCTTTAATTTCAATTAAATAGAAGGTAAAATATTGATTCCTCCTTCCTCAGGAATTAATATTTGTGCTGTTCAAGGTACTGAATCTCTTACATGAGTTTAAAATGCCAAGCAAAGCAGAGAAACCATTAATAACGTGAATATAAAAGCAATCTAATGGATTCATTATAATCTACATACACACATAAAAATTGATTATAATCTACCACTTCTCATCCTGAAGCGCATATTTTGGTTTATAGCACCTCATTAATTTTAATTGTAAACCTAGGAAATAATCTCTTTTTCTCCCTGCTAGTATGCAGAATGGGAAAATGTGACTGATTCATTTGTCATTTTGTTTCAAGTCGTTAACTTTCTCTTCAAATACAAGCCTGTACAGAATTTATGAGGCATTGAGCAAGTTTTTAAAGCCCAGTAGAAAATGAGGGATTCTTTAATTAAAAAAAAATAAATTAAAAAAGGATAAAGGACTATCAAAGAAAGATCATCCCTACAACTCAGGTTGAAACAGGTCTGTCATTCTCTTATATCTGGTAATATATCCATGAATTCACAACCAAATTGCGTTTTAAAATTACAGTCGCAATTACTGTAATGGCTTGCATTTTCTGTGTCTTCTAAATATTTCAAGACTTATAAACAACAATAAAGGAGAACAGAGAAGAAAAAGCACAATATATATGTTAATGTTAATATACTGAAGGAATTGGACTACAGCAGACCTAGAGTGTATCAGCACTGACAAATGCATTGTCTGTTTTTAATATGAGAAAATACTGCAAGATGAATTTTCCTTCATTATTTGACAGAATTCCTGTGTTTGGACAAACAGAAATTGGAATAATTTAATTTAAACTGTGAGCTACAGCACATAGTTCTAGCTTTGTAGTGCAGAATAGTACTGTATCCCTATTAGATATCCTGTTATAGTATACTGTTTTTTCATGCCTTAGTCATCCACTTGCAAACAGTGTTTGATTCTAGATAATTTGGTTTTGTGCTCATAATAAGTTTCAGAATTATGACCACCTACTCTATGCTGCATGAGCACCCCAGCTAGGACACTGATGTCTTTCAGGAGTCTATCTATAAAATTATTCAGTCTATCCAAAAACATTGAGAGGAAGGACTTCTTTTGCATTTTTTCATCAGCCTGAACTTATTAGACAGAAATATGTTAAATTTCAGTGGATTACTTAACCTGTAGTCCTGTGTAACACTGTCTGAAGAACTTAACCCAAATTATTCTTCATTTATTTTAATTTTTCTTTTCCATTGAACTGAATCAGTTCATTAACAGTGAGCTCTCAGTCATCCAGGCTAACTGTATGGAGTCTTTGGCCAGCAACTGCTGCATTCACTACTGTTTAACAAGCATTATCATCTAAGAAATATATTACACAGAGTACTACCCTCTAAACCTTATCATATGTAAAAGCATTCAGAAACAGATAGAGCCCCAGAGGTTATAAAGACTTGCATTTTGCAGGAATTAAGGGTGTATAAATATTATGTGCTAGGAGGAAAGTAATACATCACACACGAAATACAGCCCAAAGTAAAGAAAATAAAACTCAGCTGTAGGGTCTGACCAAAATGTCTTTTTACCCACCTCATCATTAGTATTACATATTTGAGTGTGTGAGTCAGAAAAATGTACTTCTTTTGATTTAACCTTATTACTAGTTCTAAGTGTCTGCTTCTACTTGATTACCCGAAATGTGGGGAAAAAATGGCACAGAAGCCCACTGAGAACATCAGTGAAAGCAACAGGTTTTTTTCCCCTTTCTAGTGTCTGTTAGTAAGAATCTCATCCTCAAAATAAATCCCCTTTTTTTTTTTTTTTTAATGTACTGAATTTATTAAGCTATTAAGTCACCTGTTTGATTTGTCTTTTCTTTTAGACTCCTTTTGCTAGGTAATTAATCCCACATTCTTGTATTTCTTTTCAGATTGACCATTCTAAACCAGTGATCACTTGGGACTAAAAGTGTGGCAAGAAAAAAGCATGGACTTTTAAAAGTATTTGGAAATACCAGTGTGTCGAATTCCTAATACCTTTCAGTGCATGTTTTGTGTCTTGACAAATTTAATCCAAAGTGCAATTTTAGAAGTGTTTAGAACACTGTGGAAACAAGACAGTTTGCATGATTTATATCTGAAAAATAGCTTTGTTTCTTTTGTGACTCCAGAATAGTAAGCACTCCCTCTGAATATGCAGGAGGCAACTGCTGCTCCTATGCATTCATATCCCTATTTAACGTACTTTATCTGAAATTGTGGAGAATGCAATCCCGATTGCAACTCCTTTGGAAAAAATGACCCTTAATTTTTTGCACTTGTCATTCAGAGTTTGGATAAAATTTTGTTAGAAATCCGGTGCAGACAATGGAAGCACTCACGTGTAACCAGCAGAGTGCACAACACAGAGAAATATACTTTTTTTTTCAAACTGGGATCCTGGACAAAATCTGTGCACAGGAACCCCCGTTAAAAATCATATAATGATTCTCCGCTATAAATTAAATCAGACTGAGTTGGCAGAATTGATTTAAGCATCCATTAGGCAAAGGAAAGACCCAACCAATTGCATTTTGTCTACTGGCCAGCCTTGGGCTGGCAAGAGAACAAGTAGAGATGGGTTCAGAGCATCCAGGAGTACACAGCAAAGGCTCCCACTAGCCCAGACATCAGCTACTGCTGTGTGAATCCCTGCCAGTACCATCGAGCAGCTGGTGGATCCTTTAGTCCCTGCAAACTCCAAGAGAGCATTCAGCTCTTGTTGCTATCACCAGATTGCCCTGCAGAGCAGTGGCATTCACCTTTGCAGACATAAAACCAAAAAGGCTACACAGAAATACTGTCCAGCCAAAGCATAAATGCACCAATATAGAGGGTGGGGTTTTTATTGTTTCAGAGCAGGAAAGAACACAATGAAAAATATTGACAAACGTGTGGGGAAAAAAAAAATCTAAAATAAATATTTTCAGTATGGAAAAAGTTTTAGGCAACAGTCAGCCTCCTAGGAATTTTATTGCCTGCATGATATAGAAGAATATTGAGAGACAGCCCAGTGTGTTTGTGTTCCCTGTACTCCAGGCTGCTCAGGAAGGCATGGTATCAGCCAGGAATTTACAGCTATTGATACAAAGTCAGACAGGTATATTGACTCCTTGGATTGTCTATAAAAATGGAAATTTATCAGAAGGCATTTTTTAAACATGCTACATCCCATGAATTATTTAGCAGCTGCTCAGTACTGCAACTCTGGCATCAGTCAGTGCAAGCAGAAAACTTTGCTTGGCACTTGACAGAAGTATTGCAATCTCATAAATTAATTAGGTGCAATCTAGTGGCCTGGCCTTTGCCTGCTGCACTCCATAGTGGCTTTATATCTAGGAGAAGCTCACAACTAACATTAAACTGTGCTGCCACAGACTTGTGTGGAGAAATGGTCCAGTCCCTACTTTTGTAGGATTTAGTTTGTTTTTTTACTGCATTTTGGTGCTGTCTCTATATTCCTTGATTAGCACGAGCAGGTAGATAGGTACAGCATTTTCAAGCAAGAAGTTAAAAAGGCAATGTCAAAACAAGCAGGATTCATTTCTCCAAGGTACTTAGTCCTCAGATGCCATGGTCATACAGTCAAACTGAAAGCAACCAGAGCATTGATGGAAGTGCTCAGCAGCTGGTAGGATGAAAAGCTGCAATCTGTTGGAAAAGAAAATGCACAATATATATATTTTTTTTAAAGAAAAGGGTATTACAATAAAAGAAGTAAGGAACATTTATACATGCAGAACAAGACACTTCTCAAAATCCCACGGGTCAGCTGCCTGCCTGGACACAGCTATGATTTTTACTGGACGTTGAATCCCTCTTTTATCACATCTGCTACTTGATAAACAAGAAGAGAAGCAGAAGGAACAAAGGACCTTACCCTTTGCTCTTATGCCACAATAACCCCCACTTTCTTTCAGAACCAGCACAACAGGTGTGTCTCTCAGTTTCAGCACATCATGCTGTCACCTTCTCAAAAAGTACCTTTGCATCCCTGTAAATGGCACCACCCAAAGTTATTTTCCAAAATGGATGTGAAGCCCTCCTAAAGCCAAATCCAGGCCACTTGCTGCAAGCACACTGATAAACTCAGCTCTCCCCCATTCTGTGCTGAGCTGCTCAGTGCCCATACAAGCAGAGATTTCTCACTGATCTCCAAGTACAAGCAGCTCACGTTTTATGCTGTAACAGTGCAGCCCCCAGTCCACTTTGAGAAACAACAGCTGTCAGTTTAAATGGTTTGGTTTGATTAAATCAATGCAAAATAGAAGCCATCATTAATGGATTCTTCCCTTTCCCCACTGTTTCAGTGATTACATATTAAGCTCTCAGAGTATTATTAGAACCCACATTTCCACCAAATCTTTAGACAGTTAATTGGGAGGTTGTGATTTTTGAGAAGAGACTGATTCCAGCTTTTTCAAAATCAGTGACAAAGAATTTTTCTCATGTTCTTGAAACATCAGTAAGACAGGGCAATATTAGAAACAAAAAAGGTTTTTTTTAACAAACCTTTATGGCTAAAAATATTCAGAAAACATACTGAATATCAATGGAGTGAGAAAATACAATTGTTTACATTCAAGAGCCCCCATCACATAAAATACCGTGGTAGCAAGCATTGCTATGGGAAAAGGAAGAGCTCAGAGTGTTCTGAGTTCAGTTCATTCACTTTCACAGACTGCCTTCCCAGGAGATACACAGGAAAAATAGATATAGTAGGAAAAGAGGAAGGACTGAAAAAGCTATTAACTTGTGCTTGCTACCCATTTAATGAAAGGCATGAGTGGAAAATCAGCCTCTGCTTCCTCCTCTTCCACAAGGAAAAAGATCTCATTCCTGACACACCCACGTGATTAGGAAGTGGAAATGGAGCCTACCTTTGTCAAATGTTGAACACATCAGACAATAAACACAAAGACAAGTTAGAAGTTGAGAGACAGAAGTATCTCACCACATGTCCATGATGCCCTCCAGTAATCTGGATCTGCACCACCTGGCATGACCTGGCACTAACCACACTCTGAAATATTTTGTCTTGTGAGGATCCAACGAGGAAGGAAATGTTTCACTGTGATTCAGTGACTGAGAGAGACTGTTCAAAGATGTTTCTACATTAAAGTGCTGCAATTCAATGCCTTCATTGAGTTAATAATCTGTGAGGATCTTCTACATTTTCCCCTGACCACAAATTTAAGTAGAGCAGAGGTCCTTGAAAATCACATAGGAATTTTCAGCTAACTGAAATTTATGCTTAAATAATAGGTCAAGTTTTAGGGCAGTTGTCTGAAAGTCCCTAAATCAATCTTTAAGTTCTTCATTTAAATTAGCTTGATTTAGAACATGTAAGAATTTGGTTGACTTAATGTGAAAATGAGACAGTTTAGGGCTTTTATACATCCAGATGTCTGGCTTCAAGTTCAAGATACTGCTGCAGAAGGAATTCCTTGCTCTTCATATGAACATAGTGAGCATGGGAAAGCTCTGGGCTCACCAGTTTGTGGATGCTTTGGAGATATCTGGGAGTTTGTCATCTTTTAGATTTGCTACTTTATCAAAACAGGAGCTGATATTCTTACTTATGAGCTGGAAAATAATCTTTTAGCACAGTGAAGTTATTTTTTCCAAGACTATAAGAGATTCAATTTTCATGGCTGTTTTAGTTGGCATGCCCAAAGGCACACCATCATTCACCAGTGTCAATATCTTACACTCCCTGGGAAGATCCTTTATAGCTGAAAATCTTGGAAATGCTTCCTGCTCTATTTTACAACAAATGTAAATCTTTATTCTTTTCAAACAGATTCTGAATAAAATGGAAATAACCTCTTAAATAAGATCTCTAAATGTGACCTGCGTTTGCTTTTTGCCTCTACAGCCTTCTGCTCACTATGCAGCTTGTGATGTATTGTGTATTTCAGGCTTCTTTTTTTTTAGTGCTTCTTATTAATAGAAAAGTTATCCCAGCTCCTCACTCTTCTCCAGTTACTGTTATCCTCTCTTCCATCTTTGAAGCTTTAACAATGCTAATAAGCAACAAAGATAACTATGTATTTAATATTCAGATAAAGTATAATTAAATATGTCAACTCTTCAAATTATTTCTGTACCAGTATTTAAGATCCAGGGATTTTGAAAAAACAGAAGAGAACATAAATCCTTGAGTATGAAAAAACTGTTCTACTGAGTCAATGCATGTTTTTCCCCTGGTAGTCTTTAAAAAGAGACACTCTAGTCCAAAGTGTTTCTAGTGCATTACCACTCCCCACCAGATTCCTTAGCAGGAAACATCAGTTTAACTTCTATGACCTATACCAGTTTACATCTGATGTATAGATCAGTATACATCCTGCCAAGTGAAATCACATAGTATTTCTCATTGGCTTCCCATAAGCTCTAGAAAGGTACAAAATGCAGAGTGATTTCATCTCCCCAGTTTTTCATTCATTAAATGGGACAAGGCGGAGAGAGCTCATTTCTTTGTTCCCTTGATAGAAAGCACAACTCTTTCCAGAAGTTCAACACCCTTTCCTGATGTATAAGAGTGGCTGCAAGAAGCACCCATTTTCCCACCATTTTACACTCCTTTCTCTCAGCTTCTCTGTGTAGCACTTTGAAGTGATAATACACAAAACGACCCTCACCTGAAACTTCCTGCAGTATTACCAACCACATGCCCAACTATCAGCTGCTCTCATAGTTCTCTTACAAGAGTTTGCAATTTGATCCCTACAAAGTGCAACTTCTGAACTGCCTCACTGCTCTTCCCGTGCCTTAAAAAAAACCCGAGCCCAAATGAAAAGATACCACAAAGAAGACTCAGCCCTGTGGAAGGACACAGTATACACCAGTTCTTTTGTAAAAATACAGGTGAGAAGGTGCACAAGAGAGTTAAGTGCTTAAGACTGTGATTAAAAAGGGTTGGAAGATAGTGAGAGAGGGAACATTCAGAGAGCAGTAGGTTAAAAGTTCACCTCATAAACAGAAATTGCAGTTTGCAAACAGATAGCAAAGTTTTTGTGGTTTAGATATTCTTGGCACTTAACTAAATCTTTGAGACCCATGGGATCTTTTGAGGTTCAATCTCATTGTTGACACAGGCTGTAATCCTTGTGTGAAGGATCTCCAAATAACTAACCCTCTCAAACTGTCAGGACTTGCAGCAGAATTTGCTGAGGCAGGACTGTAAGATAAATACTGCTTTGACAGTCAGCACTGCAATATGTTTAGAGAAATCATTGTTTCTCCAGATACAGCACAGACACCACATGAAAATGGTTCAGTCAACTTTTCCTTCAAATTTCCTTCAAACATTCCAACTCTATAATTGCAAGTGTACCCTAATAATTAAAATAGGTAAATGATGACATTGTTCATCTCACCAAAGTCTATTTCTGCACTCAAACTACAAATAGATACTAACAATGACCTAAAGTAATATGTCATTCTCTTTCTTATACACAGATATAAAAATTAATAATTTAATCATTTAAATATAACCCCTTTCCACTTTACAGGATGTGATTGCTTTCCACTTTTTTTACCTGGCTATTCCACTGTAAAACTACACATCTATCTTCAGTATTTGACAATGTCTGTTGGCATCAGGGACTTTCTCACACCCTTCCTCTGAGACAGGTGGGGTTGACACTCAATTGTGACCTGCAGTGGTGCACAAACGGCATCAACCATGATGGTCTTCATGGACCTGCATGCTCCTTAGTCCTGCAGACTGGTACAGAAGATGTCACCACCCAGCCTCGAGATGAAGCAGCTGGGAGCCCCGTGGGATTGCACAGATGTATCTTCCTGTAACACTCCTGCATCTGATGTTGCTCCATGAGATACTCATCCAAACTGGAGCATCCACCAAAAGATGTGGTTGAAAAACAAATAAATCCCTGAATTCAAAAGATATTTGTAAAAAATGGTTTCCTTCCCAGATTCATCAAGACAGAGCCAGATCCTCAACTAAATATAGATGACATGAATGTAGACTACAGATACAGAGACTTCCATGTAAATTGGGCTATTTTGCTCTTAAATAGAAAAGCCTTAACAGGAACAAATGAAAGTGCACAGACCACAGAATTTTGCTTTAGCATAGAATCACAGAATTGCTAAAGTTGGGAAAAATCTCTAAGATCATCCAGTTCAACCATTATTGTAGCACCAGTACCATGTTCACCACTAAACCGTATCTCCAAGTGATATAGCTGCACATTTTTTGAACATTTCCGGGCATGGTGATCCAAACACTTCCCTGGGCAGGTAGTTCCAGTGCCTGATCACCCTTTCAGTGAAGAAATTTTCCCAATAATCCAATTTAAATCTCCACTGGTGCAACTTGGGCCCATTTCCTCTTGTCCTTTCCTACTTGTTATGTAGGAAAGGAGAGCAACCTCACTGCAGCCCCCTGTCAGGTAGAGAACAATTAGGTCACCCCTCGTGTCCAGGCTAAACTACTCCAGCTCCCTGAGCTGCTCCTCATAAGACTAGTGCTTGTGACCCCTCACCATCTCTGCTGTCCTTCTCTGGACGTGCTCCAGGACCTCAATGTCCTTCTTACAGTGAGGAGGCTCAAAAATGAAAAGAGAATTTGCAGTGAAGCCTCATGGGTGCTGATGACCCACACCTCGAGGTCCCTTTCCAGCAGGCAGCTTTCCAGCCACTCTTCCCTGAGCCTGTAGCATTGCATGAGGCCGTTGTGACACAAGTGCAGGACTCATAATGTCACCCAGCTGAATCTCAAACAATTGGCCTCAGAGCACCAATCCAGCCTGTCCAGGACTCTCAGCAGTGCCTACCCTCAAGCAGATCAACACTGACAGGAAAGTGAATTTTTGCTGTTGTTGGAGCTCAACATACAATGGGTGATATGTTCGTATTTCTTTCATATGAATGAAATAAAAGTATGCTTCTCCTGTATGTCTGTATGCCCATACTTATCTATCAATCTCTATCTAACCATGCTCTTCTAAAGCAGGGCAGGTATATAAAGGTGAAGGATGATTTGTATCAAACAGCCCTGAGCATTACACAATATGTGTTCTATTATCTGTGCATAGCAGAAACCATTTTATCTTCCTATCTGTTTTCTGACTCTATCTGATGCTGTTTTGAACTTTCCTTTTAGCTACTATTTCTCTTTATAGAGTTTATCTATAATGTATTAAATTCCTCCATCTTCCCAATCAATTTAGAATGGTGTACTAGTACCCTCTGTTAATTGCCATGTATTCTCCTTGCCTTTGACCTTCCCAGTATGTGTTTGTATTAAATACATAATAAATACATACTGGGAATATATCCCAGCATTATTAAATGGAATTCAGAAACTTTTCAAAACCAGTATTGGAAACACCACCCCATATCTTTATGTAAAACCAGTCTGTCACTTCAGAAGGTGTATTCAGGTTGAACAGCTTATAAGCAACATGAACATTTTATAATGTAAAATTACTTGGGAAATAAATAATTTTCTCCAATAAAAAAGAGCACTCTCTACATCCCTGCTCCTAAATGCAAATCTGCCAGAAATAGTCTCTCATTAGTATGGAATATACTGTTCTGGAATTCTGTGGCCATAAGAACATGGTATCATCTGCACACTTATTGAGGGTGCACTTGATCCCCTCATCCAGATAACTGATAAGGACTTTATTGATTATTATTGATTTATGATTATTTATTATTGATAAAGATAAGGATATTAAGCAGACTTGGCTCCAAACTGAGCCCTGGTGACCCCCACTAGTGACTGGCTCTCAGCTGGATTTAACTCCACTCACCGTCACCCTCTGGGCCCAGCATCCAACCAGTTTCTTAACTCAGCAAAGAGCACAAGCCATGAGGAACCAGTTTCTCCAGGAGAATGCAGTGGAAGACAGCATCAGGGGCAGTGTCTGAAGTCCAGGCAGACCATACCCACATCCTCATCCCTTTAGTAGGTCACCTTGTCATAGAAGGACAGCAGAATCTGCCTCCCATGAACCCACACTGTCTGGGTCTGATCCCATGGCTGTCCTGGACATCCTGTGACAGCACTCATGATTCCAGCTTTAAGAACTGGATGACAGCCCCGTAGTTCCTTGATCCTCCTTCTGGCCCTTCTAGTAGCTAGGTGTCACATATACTAACCTTCAGTCACCTGGGACTTCCCCAGTCTGCCAGGAATGCTGATAAATTAGTTGCTGAACCTTCCTGAGTATTACAAATAATTTGAAGGAAAGTCATGCTGAATGCTTAGGGCTATGTGTAACTAATGTGTTTTATTTTTACATGTCTCAAGATAGAATGCCTGGTTTACTATACAGCTTTGTTTGTTGATTAGTTGCCTGCAAAAATTTTTTCCACCCTCCAGCCACTTATGTAAATTCCACTAGAAATTATATTCACATTGAAGCTATTATTATATTGTGCCATATTTTACTATTTCATAGAAAGTATAATCAAGTTTCCTATCCCAGAGCACATCACAGATTGCACAGGAATCAAAACCCCAGTGTCTATGTAGTGTCAAAATATGTCTCACCATGAAAAAGACAGGCTGTATTCTGACACAAGATAATTCAGTATAAACAGTGTGACAGATGGATGGTATGTTTGAACTGGTGCAAATTACATAATTTCCTTTATAAGTAAGAAATCCATTTCCATTTGGGAAATTTTCTGTGGAGAAAAAACACAAGCTGAGCTCTTAGCTTAGTATCAGTACAGAGAAATATTTAACCCAATGGAATTGTTTGGATAGGAAAGGGAGTATGACAGCCAAAAATGGAGGAAAGAAGTCTTTTCCAACAACTGTAAAAATGTTCAGATTTAAGGAATGCCATCATCCCAGCTCGCTCTCTTATGGAGCAACTCTACTGACTTGTACAGGGACAGGAGAGAAAAACAAATCATGAAGCTTTCAACACTTGAGAGCTTCTGGGAAATGCAAGCTGACTCTGTTCTGTCTATCAAAATAATTTGCTGTTATAGCACATAATTAGGTGAGAACAAATGCACGTGCATCCATATCCTGCTTTTGAAGTTACTGCTTTTGCGTTTTATGCTAAGCACGAAATACAAATATGTTCATTCTGTACAGCACAGAGAGGTTACCATGAGGGACTAAGGAGGGGATGGAGTGTGAGAAGGGAAGCCTCCTGGAGAGGGTGAGGGCTCAGATCCCACTCCCCCTCAACCTCAGCAACTGCACCTGGGGGGAAAAAAACCTTCCTAGACAAATAAGCAGGGCAGAGCAAGCTAACCTCTGGGCTGGAGGAGCCAATCTCAGGATAAAGGTTCAGCAGAAACTGATGTATGCATTACTCATAACTCCTGACACCAAGCTGTCTCAAGGTATTTTTTGGATAAATACAAAAACCTCAGAAACAACAGGGATTTATAGAGGGATAAGAACTACTGAAAGATCATCATGCCAGATAGCTTGCTGTTTCAATATTCCCAGTGCTATTATTTTAAGATAAACACCTATGTGAATAACTGAGTCATATGTTTGCATTGGGAGACCAAAGGAATATTTTTAGAATGCAATCTCTTTTTAGGTTAACTGAAAACATATTTTATTATTCTAACCTCTTAATCTTAAAGAATTATTTGGAAAAATATATCAGGTTTCCACAGATTTTTTAATAATTGGGTTTTTTAAAATTAAATCCCCTCGACCTTGAAAGATAAAAAGGAACTCTTAAAATGAAAGGTAAATAAAGAATGCAACAAACTCTGCACAGGGTCAAACTGAGAAAAGATCATAAGGCAAGAAAAGAACAACCCTGTCTTTCCTCATACAAACCCAACTGCTTTGAAATCAAAGTGAAAGTGAGGTGGTTATATTACACTGCTGAGTAGAAAACAGGAAAAACAGGACATTTTTCAGGTGTACCCTAACAAGAAACTTCATCATATCATATTTACTCTGGCTGTATTTCAGTCCTTGAATATACTTTCATTGTGCTGCCAATCAGTAAGTATGTCAAGCATGGAGAAAGAAAACCTAGAAAGAAAACCTGTTACAATCATTAACAGTAATTAACAAATCTCCCAGTCCCTGGATTGTGGACCATCTGGGCTGGCAAAACTTGCCATGCAGCCAGCAAAGAAAGGGGTCAAGAAACACTGTGGATTTAATGTTTCATCCTTTCAAAGTGGCTTCAACTTAATACAAAAGGACATTGTACTGGTGGCTTTTAAACAATAATGATAACAGTGAAATAATTTTTTTTTCACAATACTGTTTGTATCCATGGAGGGAAAAACAAAAAAATTTTTGTCTTTTTTTCTAAGCAGGCTGTGATGTGTGTTAACATAACACAAATCTCTCTCTCCACAATGAGCCAAGGTGAGTGGCAAGTGACACAGTGAAGGCACCTTTGATTAATGTATAATGATGCACTGGCTATTTCTTACTCTTACTGACTTCTCCCAGTAACACCTCAGAAGTATCCTCCAGACACAAAAATATAAAAATATTAGAATAACTTTATTTCTGAAGACTTTGGAGACTTAGGGGATCTTTGCTTAGAAATTGCCACAGAGGTGGCAGAAGTTGCCCACAGGACATAGCACAAAGCAGGTTCCTACCTTCCTTCTTTAACCTCAGTCCAGGAGCTAGACCATCATGACATTATTCCTACTTCTTCTATTAACTTAAAAATAAAATCAATGTCTTCTAAGGAAAGCTAGGCATTGTCTTGCTCTTGTTGCAGGAACATGTGCTATTAAACTTACATTTTTTCATTCTGACATTTAAACTGGTGTAACTAGGGAACTTACTGTTCACTGATTTACTGTTAAGGCTCATCAAAGTTATATGCTGCTGCAATTTACTTTGACTGAATACTTCATTGTTGGATACAGGATTTATACTTTTGAAAATTATAGGTCTATATAACTGTAATTGTTAAGAAATACATAATGTACTCATTGTACCAGACCCTAACTTTAAAGACAAGCTTTTTTGAAAAAGCAAGATAAAAAACAAATATACAATTTGTGCAAAGGAACAGAATTATTCTATACCTGTTTAATTGGCTTGTGGAGTTGAAATACTTATGTATTTTCTTAAGATCTAAATTTTTTATAGCCACTTTTTTCCACTGGAGCTCATTCTCTCCTATTTAATTGACAAATCTTACATTTTTATAAATGGTGAGCTGATAAAACACGCTTCATATATTCGACATCTGGAATTCTATCTAATCAGAGCAGGAGGGTATCCTTACATTGCTAGCTTGAACAGATGGATTGTACTGCTCAAAACCAAAAAAGAGATAGGAATGAAAGAGAATTTTTTCAGCCTTGCTCATTTCATAGAGAGTTTATTGGTGGAGGGCTGTAACTAAAGGTAAAACTTTTCATTCATCCTGAGGTTATTTTTTTTCTTTTAGCCAGTATATTTAATGGAAGTCTTGTCATCCCTTGTTTCTTCCCTCCCCCTCCCCACAGTATACACTAGGATCTTTTCTAAGAAGGGATTGCTGTTGAGATTACAATTTTCCTCTTTGGCAAGGGGTGGCACATGCTGCAGAAGGAACTCGGAACATTATTAATTGCACTTGGCCTTTCATTCCCTTTAGTACATTAAGACAAATATTTCTGATCGTGGTTCGAAGGCATACTCTTAAAAATATGGGATTAGAAATTATATGCAAATATGTACAGGATTCAGTTTCTAATTTCTTTTAGGAAATCCATTCTTTATGCTTTGCATGTCACGCAAACTGCCAAGCCTGAATTACTTAATTTGTGTTCTTTAATGGTATTTACACAATATTTGTGTCAGTGATAGATTGAACAAATGCCTTTACTTCTTGAATATTCACGATAAAAAATAGACAGCAAATGAACAAAGCAGTTGATTATTTTTATTATTGTCTGTTGCATTTGCATTTGAGTTCACAATTTTGTTTATTACATCTGTTAGTTTTTGCCTTTATTTCATGGCAGGCAATGGTACTGAAATAAAGTAGATGAGATAAAAAAGTGTGCTTCCCTGTGTTGAATGAAACATGAGAAACACATGCTCAACATTTTTTAAACAAAATGGAGCAATGTCTTGAGGCTCATGGAAGCAGCAGCTTTCATGCCAAAGTGAAAAGTGAACTCTGACACTGGCTATATCAGACAGAGTTAAACCATGAAAGCAATTAATGCCTTTTAGAGAATACTTATTTGACACTTTATCTTTGTGGCTCTTCTATTTTCAAGACAATCACATGCAACGCTTTTTTGTCAAGATTATAAATCTTCTTTAAGCTATGAGTATTACATTTCATTAATGCTGGGTTTCAGTGCTAATTAAATCCCCAGCATAATTTTTAAGTACTGATGTAAAAGATGGAGAGGTCAAGCAACATTTGGCTACCATTCCTACTGTCTACAGTCCTTTGACTTCATGTTTAAGTAAGACTTTAAATTGCAGTTGATGGAAGAACAGCTTCTGTCTATTCCCTCTCCAAATCTTTCTCAGCTCTCTCAATTAGCTCAATTTACCTCCTGGCAGCTTTGCAAATGTAAAAAAACCCTGACAAATGAGATCAAATAGGAAGGCTAGAGTTTGTGAGCATTGATGTGATATTTGAGAATTTGTTAGAATTTTGTAGAATATCTCAAGTTAGAAAACACTCATAAGGATCATCAAGCCCATCTCCCTCCTGCTCACAGGATTGCCTAAAACTAAACCATATGATCAAGAGAGTCACCCAGATCCAATTTTGAACAATGAGTTGCTGACTTTCCTTAATTCAATTTCCTGAAGCCCATGTAAAACAGTATATTGCAGTTTTGGGGAGAATATTCTTCAGAAACCTGCATTTATTTCCCCCTATTCATCACTAAAACAAGTGCAGAAATTATTAAAAGCACATTCTTCTGATGGTCTTCTCATCCACATACTTTATCAAAAGGAACTGCACCCCTTCAGGACTCCTGGACTTACAGATAGCAGGTTTGCCTAGGTATTTTCTAACCCAATTCTCCCTGACCAAGGAAAAATCTTCCTTCCTCCAGACCTTCTCCCTGGTCTCCTGGGTCAGGGATTGCTCAGGGCTGGCCTTGGTGGTTAAGACTGAAGCACAGAAGGCCTTAAGTATGGCAGCCTTGTCTGCAACACCTCTCACAGGGAGCCCATTCCATTCCATAGCAGGCATACATTTTCCCTTTTGTTACTGACAAAAAGAAGAAAACCTTCTTGTACTCCTTGACATCCTAGGCCAGGTTTAATTTCAAACTGGCCTTGGCTTCCTCATGGCCTATCTTCACACATTCTTACATTCCTCCCTGCTCCTGTCTCACATGTATATCCTGCTTATGTCTGAGCTTTGACAGGAGTTCCTTCTTCATTCATGCAAGTCTCTTGCTCCTTTTGCCCAATTTCTCACTTATTGGGATGCACCATTTTTAGGCTGGCAGGAAGTAATCCCTGAGTATTAATCTCAGAGTATTAAACTCTCAGAAAAGAGATCCCTCTTCCCTGCAGGGCCTGTTCCCATGTGGTTCTTCCAAGAAGATTCCTGAGGAGGCCAAAGTTAGCTCTCCTGAAGTCCCTGGTAGCGATATTCTTGCTCTGCCTTCTCCCACTACTGGGCTCCACAATCTTGTGGTCACTGTGGGCAGCTCTGTTTGCCTGCTCTGGTCCCTGTGCTCATGGTCACCAGGGCCCCCCAGGCTGTTTTACAGGGAGATACTAAACCTTTGAAAGACAAAAACCCATCCACCTACATTATCTGTAATGTGCATGGATATGCTATTTAACAGTCAGACATTTAATGGTCACTCCCTGTTTGACAGAAAATCCTTTGGCTTTAGTGACTTCTTCAGGTACTGTACTCCTGAGCACTACAAGGGTAATTACTTTTGGAAGAAGGGGAAGGTCCCTTTTTCTTGATCCTTGTAGCCACCTATGTTAGTAGGAATTGTGATGAAAAAGAAAGAAATAGGAATAGGAATGGGAATGGGAATGGGAATGGGAATGGGAATAGGAATAGGAATAGGAATAGGAATAGGAATAGGAATAGGAATAGGAATGGGAATAGGAATAGGAATGGGAATAGGAATAGGAATAGGAATAGGAATAGGAATAGGAATAGGAATAGGAANAAAAGAAAAGAAAAGAAAAGAAAAGAAAAGAAAAGAAAAGAAAAGAAAAAAATACATTGCCATCTCTTTGTGGCTTTGTGGCAAATACTGTACACATTATCCTAACATTATGCAAATGGGACTGATTGTGCAGAATGATGTACTGCAGCCATTGAGCTAGACTGTCAAACAAAGGAATGTGAAAACACCACTCTAAAATGTTAATTTCCTTCTAGACAAATGTATTTCACTTCCAGGAGTTTGGTTGGGTTTTTTTCTCTGTTGTTTTTTGGTTGGTTCTGTTTGTTAGTTTGTTTGAAGTTTGTCTCGAAAGGATACTCCTAAATCTAGAAAATTCTTCATTCAAAGATTCGCAGATGGTGACAAAAATTTTTTTTTTATATTTTCTCAAATACTTCAAAACATTTTTAATCTTTTGGACATTTCTACATTCCTAGATCCAAGTATTGGATTCTGTTTTAAAAATGCAGAATTGCTCTTGGCAGAATGATTTATCAGAAAATTTTCAGCACTGAGTATGCATAAAATACTATTTTATAGTATTTTATGGATACCTGGGAGGACATATTCTTGAATTTTTTTTTTTTTTTGCTCATGTCTGTGAGGTTCCCAGTGGCACCATTCTATCCCAGATAAAAAATGAAAATCCTCTGAAATGGCAATTGAAGAGAAAGAGTCACCACTCAGTACTCCTTACAGTGTTGCAAAATGACTTGGCAAAAGAACTTTGCCAAGATGACAAATGTTTGGAATTTTTTTCCCCAAAAAATTTAAATGTGAGAAAAACAGAGAAAATATGCTATTTCAGGGATTTATCTGAACATAATTTAAACCAGCCTGGGTGTCCATTTTCATATGTACAACATGACTTGCAGGCTGACAATGTGGCAACCAGGCTCAACAATTCAAAAATAGTAGTGGAGAGACTTTTAATGGAAATTTCCACATCTTGGATGACCTTCATAGCTACATAGTCTGGTCTAGCCAACACCCAAATAGAAATATAAGGCATCATACTTTTATATACTCCTTATTTCCTTGCATGCTCTCTAACCATTCTTCATTCCTCTTCTAAGCATGCAAATGACACTGGCTTAGATTTCTTTCCTTGCAGGCCAGTTGAGCCAAATTCAGAGGCAGATATGTGTGTACAGTTAGTCAGACAATAAAAGGTTGTGAGTTTCCATTAGGGTTTAATATGGGACAAGGGACAAGTTTAAATTAGATTTCGTTATTCCTACTATATTCCCACATAGTAAACTCTGTATTTTGTATCTTCATTTATGTTAATTTTTACTCTTGATGAAAAACTTTGTGCCAGCTGTCATGGCATTCCTCACTTCCTTTGGGAACTCTCTTCTCTACAAGTATTCTAACCCTTTCTACCATTTATGTCCTTCCTACCTTAAAGCTTATATATGAGGTCCCATATTTCACATAAATTCTTTTTCTTATGTTAAACCAGTTTTGGGGTTGTTTTTTAAATTATCTTTTTCTCTGTTACAGTGAAAGTTCCCTTAGAATCAATTATCCCAGCTACAAACATCTTGAATGTATGCTCTACTTATAAGTGTTCAGTTTGTCTGGTGAGACAAACCCCAGCAGATTAGATGACATAGAGACTTTGCAAACAGAAAGCAAGAAGCTAATTAAGAAGTAAAACTCTGCTGCTTTTCTTTGCTTGCATTTGAAAGTGAAATATTCATCAAGTATTAACCCTGTCATGGGGGAACTGAACAGTCCTTGCTGCAGAAAGAAATAAGCTCTTGCATCAGTGATGTCAAATCTTTTAAGATCTCTTCATTCCTGAAACAAACAACTTTCTCCCTTACAGCTATCAGGTTCTGATTTACAAAGGGCCTGCTATGAGATATTTTATTCTAGTGCCTATCCTGGCTCCTATGTCTAGTGCAGTGTCTCTGTACATTTCTAGTTGTTATTTTGTTGTTGTTGTTGTTGTGTGTTTTTGTTTTTGTTTTTTTTTTCAACATCAACGCTTCCTTGCAGTTTATCTACCTTTTCTGGGAGACAACTGTAAAATATGTGTTTTCTTCCAGGTTGCCATGACTGCTTGCACTGCTTTCCCTGTCATTAAGGGAAAGCATCTGTTTATGGTTGACACTTGTGATGTGTCTGTCTTCCTGTAGGACTTGCAGCACCAACACAGGTTGTGCCAACATGTGTCTCTTGTGATCTGTTGTCTCTTTACCCTCTCTTTACTGTCATCTACCTGTACCTGACAATTGTTTTGAACCGTTTGAATTGCTTGATTTGGTAGAAAATGGCAGGATTTTAATAGTCACATTGCTCGCTATTCATCCCAGAACTTCACAAGAGTTTGAGTTCTTAAACTAGAAACAAGCACTCTGATAATGATCCCTTCAATTCTCCAACAAACTTGAAGCTATGGATCCACCACAGTGGTTAACAGAAGCCTGGTGGAGAAGCTCTGAATCACCCATTGCCTTTGAGTAAGGGAAATTAACTTTGACCCAGCAATCTGCCAAGATGTTTTTCAGGATGGCCAGATTCTGGGTCTTTATGCAAGTAAGTAGGGGTCTATAAAGTTTTCCCTCAAAAATAGATGTCTATCTGTGGGTTCTTCCATCTGAGGCCACAAAGAAGGGTGGTTTTGCCCACAGGATTTTGTGCTTATTTTTGATAAAAAAGGCAAAGCCAGGAAAGACTTGGATATATAAACTAAAACAAATTAAAAGAAAATTAAAGATAGTTTTATTATCCTTAGAGAAAGCAGGAGCACTGAGACAATAATCTTGATGACAAGTTGGTTATGACATAAATCCTGAAGTGAAACTGTTGCTTTTCCCCTTTACATTTTAAATCTCTAATATTCAATACAGAGTTTTAGAAAACTCTGATCGTGTAACATATAGAAAGATAGAAAATAAGAAAAAGGAGATACATTATGCTATGTATACACCATACAAATATTAACAAAAGACTAAACTCACTGACTTAATGCTGAGCACAAGACTGACTACACCAGGATTTTCAGGAGGGTGCAACCTTTATCTCAAATTAAGAGTAGCAGTCAATTTCAGGATTTTGCTGTACTAACTAAAAAACTTTTGAATGAGACTTTTGAAAACTTCCTCTCCCGTAACATTTGGTTTTGCTTCCTCCAGTGTGTGAGGCTCTCAGAAAACACTCAGTGCAATGAACTTCCCATAACATATAAGCTAAATCCCTGCTTAGTTTTAAGCCCTGAATGATTATTGGCATCCTCCTTGGTTTGAACTTCTAGAAGAATTATTTTTGTTCAAGAGATTAAATGCAAGTCCAAGAATTTTACTGACACATTCATGCCTGTGTCTAAAGCTTAAGTTGAAGTTTGAAGACAATTAATGAGCTCAACACACCGGATTTCAAATATCCACCATGCCATTTTGATTAATTCATTATTCCCAGAGAGCTGACTAAGAAAAAAATTTCTGGGTGCAAATTCTCATCAACACCTTTAGATTTCTTTCAGGGCAAGAATTTCAAACCCCTTCTATTTTCTGTGATTTTTGTATGTGTTCACTGAAAGGATATGAAAAACCTCACTGAAACTATTGATAAAGCTAAATACACATATGCTCTTTAGTAGGAGAAAAAAGCCTTAATTACCAGCTATATCTGATGCTTTTTAATTTTCTTCTGCATTGTGCTGCTGTCTTGCTTTCATTATGTTTTCTATCACATCTTTGTCATATCTTCTTGTTGTGAGAGCATCACTTCATCTTAATTTAATTTGCTGTTTGTAGTCATTTTACAGTAATCAATGCCTGTTTTGAAAAGATTTCTTTTTACTGAGGCGTATTTCCACCATTTGATATTCCAGTCCTTTTTCTTTCACATCTCTTTTATTTATCATTGAATTGTTTCCCCTGCTACTTGCAGTATGTCATGATTTAAGCCTGTTCAGATAGCAGCTTAAATTTAATAATAGATCTGTCTTCCTACCAAATGTGGTGTAGTAGTCTCAGCAAATTGGCAGCAAAATTTGGTGATTAACTGAGAAAGTTTTAGGTCACTGTCATTCCAATGAAGTTAAGGTCTGTATTGAGCACATAGCAAAGCACAAGACAAAAGTGGAAAGAGAAACCTTGTTTTTACTATTTTGAAATTTCTTTGGTATTGGTTATAAATGCTAATGGACTTCAAACCCAAAACAGCCTTCACTGGTAGAACAGGCACAGCAATCATGTTTCTAAATGTGACCACAGCTTTTTTTTTTCTTTCTTTTTTAAACAGAGTAAATTGTATTTTTCCATAATATATCTTGAAAAGATAATTCACTTCTATCTTTAAGCTGTTGTTAGGGTTGTCACTAGATGAACTTCAGGTCCCTATGAACTAAAAGCATTTTATGATTTCTACAACATATGCAATGTAATGCCAGTTTTGATCTAGCTTGCTTATTGCTGGTAACAGCATGTTCACATATATATTCCACTGCAGAATACACACCCCCATCACTCTGCTTTTATACAGCAGCTGCTTACTGTAAGCTACACTGAAAATCTGACCACTCTGTCTGATACCTCAGTGGGAACAGAGTTCCTTTGAAAAATGCTCATCACTGTGTGCACTGAAGCTGGAAAAGGTGCAAAGAAAGAAACATCAGAAGAAAAAGAGTGGGCTTTGGACATATATGTTTATAAATTCAACTGTATTTTTTTCTTGTTCTTTGACAGAAAGAAAGCACCTCATGGCATTTTTTTTTTTTTTTTTTTACCTTTTCACAGACTTTGCTATCAAACACTCAGTACCCATTACTGTCAAAGACAAGACTGATGCATGCTTTTCTGGCCCATGTGAAATGCAGTTCAGGTGCAGCCTTAAATACAGGTGATCCTTTTTGGTTGGTTCATTGGGTAGAAATGAAGAGGGAGATCTGAAAATTGGAAAATTCAGAAAATTGCATTTGAAGAAAGGTAGTCTTTGTGATAGGATAGTTAAATTGATGAGATGTAAAATTAAGTAACAAGGTAGACTAACAGAAATTTTTCAGTGTTTGCAATGTATAAGTATTTTTTCTAAGACTGCAAGGCATAAAGATACATGACTTATCTGCAATGTCCTCTCTTTTACGTGACTGTACTAATTATCTAGAAAAATGTGGTTGCTTCAAACTGAAAAGCATCTTATTAGTATCTGAAACAACAATCATAAGGTCTGGCACACAGACATACAAAAAGAAGCAAATAGCAATACCTTTCTCTCTGTTTAAAAATGCAGCTGAAAAGTGCTATCTGAAGAAGACACGTGGCCAGTTATTATCCCTCAAGTTACAAGTCACCTGATGAACAGCAGCAGCCAGCCACATTCATACTCTTTACTTTAGACTAGTGTGCAGTAGTGCAGCTGTGCCTCTCCTTTTTTCACTGCAGAGTGAATTCAACATTTAGTTGAATTAATTTGTATTTGCTGTGGGCATGCACATAGACAGTTTCTTTGACAATTCCTCCTGCTAGAAAAGCAATTTGCTAAGCCATGAAAATTTCCTTGTGTGTCTGAGCCAGCAACAAGCTGAATTAGGAAATATTATTTCAGCATGCCACCTCTTATTAAGAGTTCATAATTAGCAGGCCATTTGGATGGCCTCTTGCCAGGGACAGCATGATTACCACCACTTACAAAAGGAAGGCCCCAACAGATGATGCTGTTAATGCATTTCTTATCTAACACATGCAAGATTAATGTATAATTATAACGGCATCAACTAAAATCTGCTTAGAGAGGAACCAGAGCTTGTTTAATTGACAAGCGTTTAAGGGACTACAAAAGCTGATGCTTTCCAGTCTTTTCACACAGCAGTCTAAAGGATGCCTCCTGGTTTAACAGCACTGTTGCACTGTAAGATCGTGTGTATCCACACAGTTCCACCCAAGCATATTGGTACTCTTTTTAAGACTCTTCCCAGCTATCTTTTCCAATATCAAGCAGTAATTATACCTCTTTCAGCCTCTTCTAGTTGTTTCAGGAAGAAAATTATTTTTAGAACTGCCATAATTAAACAGAAGTCACTGAACAAACCATTGAATTGCATTGAAATATGCTGTCTTCAAAAGCAAAATCTAATTAAGGTTTAAACTGCCATGTTAATTGCACAGTACTGAGATTCACCATGCATTATGGGTTTATTATCAGTTTTCTGATGAGTATTTTCAGAGAGGCAAATGCAGCTTCTGGGAGCCATGTTAAGTCCATGGAAAAGGACTTAATTACTAGCAGGAAAATATTTGTTTTATAGTTAGTTTAGGGCAGAATATATGAAGGTATCTTAGTAAGAACCTGGGAACATAGAGCACCAAATAAACCACAATCTAGCAGTTCTATTATCTTCAGAACTATTCATTTTGCATTTCAAATGCAATCATATCTGCATAGTTTGGAGAAGATTGAGCCTGTTGTTAACATTGCTGCAAATAGCCAGATTCTAAGAAATTACACTAACAAAGTGAAATAATTAAACCAAATAATTATTCATGGAATTTAAAGAAGCAGAGAAACCCCATTCTGTGTTATCACGACTCAGTCCTCAGAAAACTGTGGAGGCCCTGGGGTCTGCCTTGGGGCTAGAATGCCTCGGCCCTGGAGGGGCAGAAACAAGAGAGGAGAGATCAGGCTGAGAAGAGCCTCTCTCCCATGGACCTCTGCAGGCACATGTTAATGTGTTAAGTTCTATTGGTTCATGCAGTTGTTCCACCCCAGTTCAGCCCCTGTTTACCCTATGTGTACATCTTCTAGAATGTTCTCCCCTCTCCTGATCCCCATTGGTCCTGGTTTGCTGCAGTGTCCCACCCCTGTTACCCTGTTGGTTCCCTTCGTTGGCTGCCCCTCCTCTGCACCACTCTTACCTTAACCCTCGGAACCACCCTTTTCCCCCATATTTAACCCTGTGCCCTCAACCCCATATTGTCTTTTGTCCCTGGACTCCCTCAGAGGCTCAATGGAGTATTTTCAGAGTCCCATAAAAAGACCCATCCTTCACTTTCTCTCGTCACCCAATGTAGCTGGCAAGCTCTGGGCCCCAAAAGCGCTGGTCGCTCTCCAGAACCCATTGAAGTGCACTCAGCTTCAGTAAAGGACAGTGCTTCAGACCAAATTTTTTCTTGATTATTCTTCCTACATAAAAAATTTTAAAGAGGAGAAGCCTTGCTTCTTCTGTGCGCTTTTGTGTTATTTTTTGCTCTCAGCTAATTCATAATAATTTGGAAACTTCCAACTGAAGCCTAATACAAGGAATCTGATTATCTTTTTCTTTTATAGAGACTTAGGTTAAGTAAGGCTCAGTTCCTTAAAGGCGTCATGTCCTTACTTCTGAAGTCAGAACCAAAGTATCTTTGATGGTTTAAGTCTTAAGCATCTATTTTACATCTAGTAATGAGATTTGGGAGCCCAGATAAAATTGGCATTTTCAATTTTTCTTCCTATTGCTTTGAACCTTCACTCTTGTGCATAGTTTTTCATAAAAACTTAGATGAGTGCAGGTGACATAAATGGACTCTTTGTGACAGTATTTCAGAATTCCTCATTTAATGTCCTTTGTATATCACTAATGACATCTTGTTAGACATAGTGAAAAATGGATGTAGTGCATTCCATCAAAATTAAATGTACAAGGAAATTGGACTATACTTTAGTTACAAGGTCTCTGCTGAGTACTGCCACCTCTTTTTGACAGTTTTTGGGGGAGGAATTTTGTTTGCCCTGTAGACAGGGGAAGTGTTATTTTTCAGGTTGACTTGTAGACCTTTATCCACAGGGGAGTACTACTATTGCAGAAATATATATGCGATTTTCAAACTTCTGTTTCCCGCTGAAGGAAAAAAAACAAGTTTGCTTTTGGTAACTGAATAAACCCTGTGGAAAACAAGGAATGCTGGAGGAAACTACATACAAATGGAAAATTTTTCATACCCAGAAGGAATCCTGCAAATTTGTCAATAGAATAACCCGTACACTTGACATTCGTCATTCACAAAAAGAACAAGGTTATTTCATGAATGATTTTTGAAGAGAAAGTAGAACTATATTCTCAGCTAATATGCCTTGCAGTAAATTATTCATCCTGATTGGCTTTTTTTTGTACCAAAACAACCTAGCTATAAATAGCTCTTCTTCATAATAGTGAAGTTTTTCACCAAGAAAAAGTATGTTTAAGGAGAGCTACATCTTCTGTCATGGTGAATGACCCATTTAAAAATGTACTATTAATGCAGTCATTTTTATAGCCTGTTTCTTGCATCCTGATTAAAGCAGAATTGATCAATAAAAGTTGATTAATAGCTCAATATATAAAATGATAAAGATATAAGTAGCATAGCCACTAATTATACACATATTTGAAAATTTCTATCAGAAGGATACCAATTGCTCATCATGTGGCAGTCCAGCACCACAGTTTTCATAGAATCATAGAATGGTTTGGGTTGGAATGTACTTTAAAATTTAATCAACTTATTCCAGGGGCAGAAGCTTCCCCTGGAACAGGTTGCTCAGAGCCCCATCCAGCCTGACCTGTTTGATTTCACCTCCAGGATATTTTGGATGAAATACCAAACAAGCTGTACTCCTCAGCATGAACTAGCAGGTTGGGAAAGCTTGACATCCATCACTATTTAAGAACAGAAGCTGGGGCAAAGTAGGGAAGGGAGATTATAGTGAGGAATTAATGATATCCATCCCTCACAGAGTTCCTTCACAGATATCCAAACATCACAAGATTTTCAGATTCATCACAAGAAATTCACAGATTTTAAATTATCCTATCTGCTTAGCAAAGGCTGAAGCAGCTGATGCTGAAACACATTGCATCTAGCTCATAATATCAGACTAAACTGATATTTAGTCTGTGGCAACAGTCAAAATCATACCAAATTTAACATCTTAATCTCCTTGAGCTTAGTCTGGCCTATGCAGAAGTATTTTCTTAGTTATTTTTTTTAATTGCTCACTAGCAAGAAAACGTTCTGCAGCTTTCACATCACACTAGATGTAAGGACTATGCCCATGTTGTTGCAATGTTCCATAAAATATTATGTACCTTATTCAAGCAATTAATTAATTAATATTAAATCATCACAGAGACAGCACATACTGTCAGTGTTAGAATTGAAAGTACCTGCAACTATACACAGAAGATGGCAGCTGCCAGAGGGGACTAACTAACAAGCTATATACAATATGCTAATTTAAACTTGAACTACAAAACCCAAATTCATAGTTCTTGCAAAAGCAGGAAACACTTCCTTTCACATACAAACAAAATTGCTAGACTGGTGTAGGGAGCAAAGTGGGACCAAATGTCTCCCAGACCTTACTAAAAAAAAATGTTTAAAATAGAGACACCAACTCAAATCAGTTCTATTCCAGGCTACTTTATCCAAGAACTTGCACAACTGGTAAAAGAGGTGATGCAAACAGCTACTTATGCTTCTGAACAAACTGTTATTATCAATTCTGCAGGGGGCTGACCTTTCTGAGTAGGATTTCAAATAGTGCATAAATGAATCTCTAGTTAATTCTTTCTCTAGGCAGAATATGACTGAGGTGGAAGATATTTGAAAATTTTTGCCTTTCGTAAGATATACAGGAGACCAATAAAATCAGAGCTATCATCATGTCAGGATATTCCTGTAAAAAAATGTGTATCTTTTTCTGAATGGACTTGCTGCTAAAAATCCTCAGAGTAAAACCATTAAAAATAATGGAATACCAGTGTTTGTTTTTGTAAAAAATTCTTTAATGCCATAGGAGGAATTGTCAATTTTATACTAGGATCTCAAGATAATAAAACCTTACTTGTCTTCCTGTCTGTGTTGGTCTTTACATGCCTAGATAAAGATGTAGTTAAAAAAAGATGCATGGCTTGTATTCTCTATATTGCACAGAGTATTCCTCTTTGTTCCACTTTTTCCTGTTTTCTAGTCCCAGTATGTGACAAATCACAAATTTTATTCCTAGATACCTGTTGGGTTTTCTTCAATAATAATTAATGATCCTCCTATTGCCTTTAGGCATGTCCTCTATTCTTCGCTAATTATTATCCACATGCTCAGGAAGATGCTACATATTCCTTCTGTTCTTTGTGCACCCATACTAGAAACAAAACACAGTTTGCTAAGCATGCTATTCGTTTCCACAGAAGTTATTTTTGCCTTAAAGAGCTGGTAAAATAATGGATACGCTGTAAAATGCGTAAAATCTTGATCTTTCAATAGAATTTTTTTATTTATTACTTAGGGTTTTTGTCTATTATTAGTTTCTTTTTTTTTAATGGGAGAAATATATGGAATGCATTTTTTTGAGTATGAGGTATAGGGGTTGTTGTTTTTGAAAGAACATTGATGGAGCAGTATTTCATTTGAACTTTGGTGCAGAAGCTCCATCACCCAAGGACCATAAGAGATCACTATTTTTCTGAAATGTCTGTACACACATTTAATGGGGAATCTTTACCAAAACAAACCCATGAACACGTGCCTCTCTTTAGTTATATTTAGATTCATATTAGATGCTGCCAATTTGAAATTTCCATGAAATTTTCTCTGAATGTTAATTTTGAAACAATATGCTCAGAAATACCACGTTTTCATTCCTAAAATAAGTAAAACTTTTCAGCTGTAAGCATTTTGTTTAAAAATTTAAATGCATGTGTAAGAATGCATAGTAAGATGATAAAAACCATAATTGCTAGGGCTAATTTTTTATTTCAGCTGTTTTGTTTTCTCTCCTTCAACTGTTCGAGTTACAGAAGCTTACCAGATTTCAGCCTTTTATCCTGATTTGCATTGTGATTTTATTTTTAAACCCAAATCTTTGCAAGAAGTTGGAAAGAACTCCCCTTGCAGGTTATAACAGGCTCACCTAAGTCAAGAAGATAGAAAGAGGTGATGTGCTGTCAAGGGAATAACAGGACTACAGAGGGAAAGGTCAAGACAAACAAACAAACTCTCATCTTTGGGATGGCTCCTGAGGAAAAAATGGTCATCAAAGTCCTAAGTATGTTTTTCCACACGCTACATGGTGGTGAGGAGCTGCTAATTTTTCTTTTGAGAGCACCAGTGATTCCAGCCACAGCTAAAGGGACAGTGGAAAAGCATTGAAAGTAGTACTGGGCAGAAAAAACTGAGGCAATGACCTCATTACTAAGTGCTCCACAAAAGCTTAATTGAAGTCCCACAGGCTTTTACAGTTTTTCTTTGCTTTTTGTCCCATGTTACCAGGAACATTTTGTAAATCCTGCCTTGTCAGCTTAACACATGAGGACAAAAATGCATCAAATGCTTGAGTAAACTGGGTTTTATGGTGTTAGCAAGATTATGGCAGGATTTATTGCTTGGGGAAAGTGGATCATTCCCTTTCCTTTGTGGGTGATTTGCATTACAAATATCTCTCCTCATATTACAAAAGCCAAATTGGAATCCCAAGCCAAGCAACTGATTTCCACCTTCTCTGAAAGAACAAGAACCCTTTCCTGAGGTAAAATTTCTAAGATTTACAGTGATCCAAATGTACACCACACTGAAATAAAATCATTTTTTCTATATTATTGTCTCAGATTTAGAGTTAACCAATGACTTTGAGAAGTTCCTGTTATTACATGCCCCATAGTGACACTTCACTGAGTTACAATTAGCACTAAGGACCAGCCCAATGTGTCTGTGAGGGGAGCTTATCCTGGGAGCCACTGCTTCCTTCCTTACTGGAAGGAAGGGTTAGGTTCAGAGCACAGGCCCTGCAACAATCCTGTGGCAGATTGGGAGCAAATCTGTAATAAAAGTGCAAGTTGCACCTATTGTCCATCCTGAAATGCCAACTGGTATTATATACCAAGTTTTGCCATAGTAAACCCAGCCATACATCTCCTAGTTAAGGTTAGAGCTTCTGTTTGGTAAATACTTCTTTGCATAAACTACTTTAGTAGTTGCTTCCATAAAATAATTTCAAACATGGAGAATTTCCAGACCTACACCATTACCCAGGTATTACAGAAGCCACCTTCCCTCCATTTATTTTGCCTTGCCATACCACCATGAAGAGAGTTTTATATTCTTTTTCAGCTACAGCTATCATTTACTGCTCAGCACATTCTCATTTATCTTGTCTTTACCAGCTTCTCATGGCCTCTTGGTAATTTTGGTGGACCCAAAACGGGACACTCAAAGTAGGGACTTGTCAACAGTGTTTCTATTAAATCTAAACTGTTGGGGAAAAAAATCACTTCAATCTAATTTGTGTTTGTAGGAGGGCTTTTGTTTGAGCAAAATATACAAAAGTATCTTAATAGCCTTGACTTCAATTTTGCAACATGCAGGAATACCCTTTTTCTCTCCTTTGTCCTCCACTCACCCTTCTTCACCAGTAGGAGAAAAAAGGGAACAGACAAAAGGGACAAACAATGTCTGATGAAAGAGACGTGAGCAAAACATCAACATTTTTTCTAGCTGTAATTTTAAAACCTTTCTCAAAACATGGCATAAAAATTATTTGGTTAATGACAAATCCTCTGTTCCTCAGCAGCTCCAGAGCTCCTGGGTGGGAGTTCAGCTGTAAGTTGAATTAATTCTGTGAGGTGGAGGCCTTCTATATGTACAGCCATCATACACCCTCTTTGACTGACCATTATGTGATCTTTAGGTGTGGGAATACAACTAGAGAACAGGAGTCAGAGCAATATTAGATATTTCCATTCAGCACCTCAGCTCATTGCAGCTGACGTGGATGTGTTAGCCTTAGTAGGCTGTAAACTTTTGCCATAGGAAGCAGAGACCTGAGAAAAGAATGCAAGAGATAAGAGAGTGCTTGGTACAATGTGCTAGAGGTGCATTTTTAAGAGAATACCTTACTTGCCTGGACTTGTCTGTATGAGGCTCTAATGAAGCAATATGACTTACTTACAAGTAAGCAGTATTGCCCAGTTACCTGAATATTACTGTTGTGCTATTTTTACCTAATGTTGAAAAGATACATAAACTCATTTTGTGTGTATCAATAAAATCAAATTGTGTGTATCAATAAATGGCTTCTTTTTGCATCAGGCAGTAGACCCTGTCTCTTCATTTACACTGTTATTTAGGCTTTTAGATTCTTTTTTGTTTCAGTCTTAGAACTCTGTGCACATTTTTTTTTTTTTCCTAAAGGCATATAGCAGACTATGGTCTCAGGTTTTCCTTGTTTGGAAAAAACAAGACATTAAACCAGCTGCTCAAAATTGACGACACATAAAAAAAAAAAAAAAGGAGATGAGAGAAACTGTCTCAAGGATTTGATCTTTCCTAGTCCCGTCAAAGAAAATGCACTTCTTCCTTGTGAAGAAAGGCAGGCACTGATGCCTTCTCTCTGGTGACCAGAGACAGGTCTGGAAAGAATGGCCTGAAGTCATGTCAGGGGAGGATAAGGCTGAATATTAGAGCAAAATTCTTCACCCACAGGGTGGTTGGGCACTGGAACAGAGTCCCCAGGGAAGTGGTCACAGGAGCAGTGTGATAGCGGTCGAAAAGCATTTGGAAAATACCTTCAAATATATGAGTTATTTTTGGGATGAACCTGTGCAGAGTCAGGAGTTGGATTCAATGATTCTAGTGGATCCCTTCCAACTCAATTCTATGATTCTAAATTAGTTAAATTAAATCTTTACTGCAGATTTCTTTTACTACATTCGTCACATCACTTTGTTATCACTGCGTTAGTTGTATTGGACCTTTCTGAAGGGACATATTATTCTCCTATGTCTGCACAATATAGAAAAACCAAAGTCTTTCTCTGCCCATTTTATTTGTTGTATTCCACACCCAGAACAAGCCATCCAGGGGAGCTCAAAGTGTAGCAGTGTCATTAAGAATGGTATTTTGATACGTACCAGTAGCACTGGCCAACCACTGTTCCTATTGACTTCAGAACTAAATCAAGACCAAACCACTTTTTAAATACTGCTAACATGTTGTTTTCAATAGAGTAATTCATGAAAAATTCATTAATTCTCCTTGAAATTGCATCTGTGCATTACTTTGCTGACCTGTTATTTTTAGCTACCCCTCGGTTACTTTCAAATCACATGCTATACATGTAACAGCATTTTGTTTCTGCTTCAGTCATCTTATCTTCTTATATCTAGTGTAATTAATATTTGTTTCCCTAACTCTTGCATAGAAGAAATAAACAGTAATAAATTATCATCTAATGCATGGAACGCCTCCTCTCTGAGAAAAATTTACATAGGTACCCCAGTGTGGTTTGGAAAGCAATCAGAACAGGTGTATGACAGAGTTACATAAAATTATAAGCATATGAATTCTGTGAATTGGGAATCAATGCTCGTTTTTTGCAGCACAAGAGCTATGGGAAGCAAATGAAATTTTAGGAAATACCATTTCATACAGCATTTAGTTACAGCAGGAGACTCCCTATGACAAGATGTTGTTGAGACTCAATAGAATTTAAGAAAAAATAATGAAAAATTAAGTATTACTGAGGGCTAATAAAAATAACAAGCTTGGAAAAAAAATGCTATATGAGTTTCCTAAGCCACAGACTGTGAGAAGATGGAGGAAGTAAAGGGAAAAGCCAAACCCTCTTCTGTGTGTTCCTAAATATTTGGCCACTGCCAATATTTGGCCAATGCCAGGGACGGGCATTGAGACGGTTTGAGTCACTATAGCCATTCTTTTTATGGATGTTTTAAAATCTGAAGTACTTAAGTCTCTGATTCTTTTTCACTAAATAACTACAAATGACACTTCTCTCTGTGAGATGTGGTAAACACACTGCATTTCTGGAGTGCCAAAAAAGCATTCATTATCATGCAGGTGTGTGTCAGCTAGTACGTGCTATGTTTGTCACATATTATACTGGAAGGCAGGGAGGTAAATGACAAATATGGTTGAAGATGTGAGTAAATTACTGAATAAATTGGAATCAAAAGTTCTCATTCTGAACATAAGAAACTTGGTTCTTTGCAAGTATGACAGTGTAATTGCAAAAGAGTGGGATTGTGAATAAAAAAACAAAAGAGGAAGTCTTGTGATTCAAGTGAAATTAACATTCTCAAGGTGTTTTCTCTGCTCTCAAGTTCTAGTTTTTATTAGCAAATTTTTTTGAAGCCTTACAAATGTAACCGTCCACTTGTGGTTGTTTTCATGTCTGTTCCACCAACATGTCTGTGTGAGGTATGGGATGGTTAAAAAACCTTGGCAAAATATTAGGTCATCTGATTCTATCCTTGAAGTGGTTCTGTGAGGAAAACCAACTTTGTTTGGTTTGTTCTGAATGTGGTTTTCACCAGAGTAAGGGTAAAAACTGCCTATTTGAGGACAGTAGAGAGCAGGTTGGACATTGCAGAGTAGAGGATTGAATTAGTTCAGGAATTGACTTCAACAAGAAGCAGAAATATAGGTTACAATTCAGGTTGTCGCACATGTAAAGAAATGCAAACAAAAATATGAAATTATGAATTTTATATAAATTTCTTAGATATTTTCATTCACCAATGCAACTTTTAAGTGAAAAATAAAGAAGTACCAAATCTCTTTTCCCTAGATGATCTCATCAGCAGAGATAGTTTGGGGTTCTAAATTCAGTTTCTGAATTTGCTATAGTCTGATTATGGTCTTGGTGAGTCTGTAACTCCTTCTGGGTATCAATTCTTCATCTTCAGGGTAAAAGTACCTCCTTATTCCATTCTTCCTTTCCTTCCTTGATCCGTTCTTCATTTCCTACCCATAAATCACTCAAAGAACCTACTGCCCAATACAACAGTAAATGTAACCATGGGATGTTCAGGATTTGGTTTCTAGCATTAGTTAGCTTAGATTAAATTCATATTGAAATAAGAAATAAAATCCATGAAATACAATGTGCTGTGAAAAAAAAGTTAGCATTACTGTCCAAATTGAATTATTTGGAATTACAACAATTAAGTGGCTCACCTTATCAAAATTACTTATGTTTCTCTTGGAAAACAAACTGCTTGATTTAAATAAAATGAGTATCTGAACAATTTGTTTTGAATTTTTTTGTCTTCGAAACTTCATTTCTCTGAAGTATCTTGATTTTGATGAAACTGCAATTTTTTGATGGATAATCATTCCATTAATTGTCATCTAGAGGACCCAGCCATTGCTCTGAGGTCTCCAGACCTCATCGTTCTCTAATCTAGATAAGAGGAAAAAAATTCTGCAACCTTCCCTATTTTTTCTGCTGACTGAGACAGTTTTAAATGGCCTAATGATACTCTGAAGTCCAGGAAAATTTCCATATGACTCTGCAAAACAACTACACGGTGTCCAATGGATTTGCACAAGGGCACTGTTTGAAAGTCCTTACTTCTCAAAAGTAATGTAAAGCATGCACGGAGAAGGATTTCCTCTCTACTCCCCTGCTCCTTTTGAGCTTTGATGATAATGAGGAAAAGATAGAACTTCCTTTTTTCCCTCAATAAATGGCTGTAGGTTTACATGATTGAGCTCACTGTGAGAGGTCTGTGCTGACAGGAATCAGCCAAATTCACATTTCCTACGCACACTTCATGGCAGCCTCCTGCTGATCTCTGCTCATTCTGATGTCGGGAGGATCCCAAGGAAAGATGATGGAAATAATGCAAAACACAAACACTACACCAGAGAGTGGGGAAAAAACCAATTAACATATTTACTTCTCTGCTATGCTGACAAGCAAAAAGGCCCCAAATAAATCTAATAATAATTCAGAAATTAAACATAGAAATATCGGAGAAGTTGGATTCAGAAAAATAACAAAAGATCTAATAACAATTTATACAGTCCAGTTAGTCTCAATGGAGGTGGGTATGATTTTTTAGTTCTTTCTTTACCAAAGACAAACATTGGAAGGCAGAGGTCCCCAGTGAGCCAGGGAGAGATCTGGGAACAAAAGCTCATCTAGTTCTTCATCGACTCAGAGACACTGCTCCTGAACAACATCACTAATGTTGGGAATGCACTGAATAATTAACCTTTCCATTAACAATTAAAGATATCTGTAGGAAAAACTTGAGAAACCTTGGCTTTGCTGAAGGCTAAAGAGCAAACTCAAGAGGTTTATGAGGTCCTTCAGATGCAATATTTTCCTGACCTAGTGCAGACCTGTACAATACACACACCTGGCACTGCACTGTTTTCTAAATCAATAGAGAGAAATATTTCTCAATGCCTCCATTTCCAGAAAGACATCAAAAATAGGCCAGCTGGATTGTTGTTTTTTTTTTAAGGGCTTGTTTCAGGGAATGTTTGGCATGATTTGAAAACTGTCTCAGAGACAGACATCTGCTCTGTAGTAATTTGAGAATATTTGACAAATCTTACTGAAAGTGATGTCAAATGGATGTTTATAAAGGTTGTTTGTGGGCATTACTGTGTTCAATTAAGAAAATAAGAACAAAGTTAGGCTTTTCAGAGGAACAAATAACTTTCATAAATCACCTTGAAATATAATGTATTTCAATACTTCTTTGCTATAATAAAGTAAATTTGGGACATACTCTTAAAAATATTCTGATGAAAAGTAGTTTCAGGGTCTAGTCCTTCAATATTCAAGGCATATTATTTTAATATTATTTCTCTGGGTGGGGGTTTGAAATTTACTTTTCTAGGATTGCAGGACAGACTGTTCTCTCTGGCTCTATGGAACAGAGTGATTCATTTCAAGGCACCCAAACCACTTTGATGCATGGAGTGATATTGAACTCTGGCCTGTTCCAACAGGTCCACATGTTTCTTGTGGTCAGGGCTGCAGACCTGGATGCATTACTCCAGGCAGAGTCTCATGAGAGTGAAGTAGCAGAGAAGAATCATCTCCCTTCACCTGCTGGCCTTTACTTTTGATGCAGCCCAGGATACAACTGGCAGCTGCACTTCCCAGGATACAGCTGGCTTGCTGGGCTACAGGTGTGCCTTGCCAGCTCATACCCAAATTTCCACCCATGAGAATTCCCCCACCCTTGTCTGTCCTTACCTGCAGAGCTGCTCTCAATGAGTTCTTCTCCCAGTCTGTACTTATGTCTGGGATTTGGGAACACACACAAGTGTTTGGTGCTATGTAATCTTTTGCAGTTGTGAAGTGCCTTGGTAAGAACAACGTATTTTTGTTGTGATGGTTATGGAATAACTTTTCCATGCTGGTCTTCTGACAGCTAGAGGCCATTTTGGTATCTGCAGAATTCTGATGACAGCTTGTGCTTTGTCTCCTCCCACCCACGTTATTAAAGTAGAGAAACACACAAAAATTTGTGCAGACAGAAGGGCTTTCATTTATTAGAAATTTCACTACACTGTCCATAAAACTGGTCTGTTTGCAGGCTATCCAAATGAGTTCATGATAATTTGGCAGATGTCTAATTCAAAAGAGAGGAAAAAATCTTTAAAAATTTATGGCAGAAACTTGCAAAGCTGACTTACATTTACTTATTACTTGCACCTTATGGTGAGTTGTTACAGTAATTCAGTCCCAGATGCAAGTTAAGATGCAGAGAAGTGCTCTATATTTATGATGCTGATGAGGCATGCAAAAGTGAGTTTATGAGGAGGTTAGGCTACTTCTTACACCTGAATACTCAAAACTGTAAATTTCATCATCTCTCTTTGCAGACAACTGTCTCCTGCCACCTCTTTGGATGAAGATACCTTGTTTATTTAAGTCTTGGAGTAATAAAGGGGACAAAAGAAAGGGTAAAAATAACCAAAACAAACAGCAAAAGATTTAGATTATTTTTTATATCAGAGTACCCAACTGAATGTGACAAAGAAAGGACAGCATAGTCAGATAGTTCATTTGGCCCTCAATCTATGAGATCAATTAATCACTGCTTTGCATCTGGCCTGGTCTTTGCTGTACAAGGGCTTTGTGGTTTAAAGGAGGTGCACAATTAACAAGTCTTCCGTGCTGAGGTTTCTGATGGAAAATAGGCTCAGAATCCAAGCTGTGTATATGCCAAATATATATCTTTGTTACTCAAAATTCCAAAAAGCTTCCTCTTCAAGAGTCAGGGGATACTCTTTGGAAGAGGTTGCCACGTGTGCTTATGTGCTAGTGGGGAAGAAACTATCATAGCTATGAGGCTGTTCTACCAGGTTCCAAAATCCCTGCAGAGGTTTTGCCATCCTGTATAACACCTGACTGCAGGTTCTCCCCTTTGACACAGCAATAGACACCTGCTTACAGACAGTATTGCCAGTTGCATTGTGTTGCAGGTCTCAGGACAAACATGATGGGTACATTTCAAACTCCCTCACTCCCCAGACAGCCCTGCTCAGGAATCTCAGATCAGTATCCTGACTCAGATTTGGGAGACATTAACAAATGGGAAATTTATTCAGTTTATGTCTACTAACAGGGCATCACACACAATGCATTTAATGTGTTTGCTGGAGCGATATGAACATCTATTAAGTGTATTATTAGAACACTCTTAGGTGACTACAGACTCAAAAACACTCCCCACTTTTGGAAGGAATCAAATATACTCAGGAAAATGCATTGCCAGAAATGAGGGCTTCAAGCACAAAGAACAACTCACAGTTCTGTGCAACATTAACATCCTTTTCTTTACTTTTTTTTGTAGCTTCAGGAACACTTATCATCATGCTCTAGTTACAAAAGCATACTTTAGCTACTTACAAGTTAATCATGTTTAAAGCAAAAATTAAAAATAATTAGAGGGTCCATGGTCTTAGACCATGGAAATTCAGGCTATTACTTTTGTGCAAAGCTTCACCCTAAATGGGTCTTTGTTTCAATAAAACATTTTTTGTTAATTAGCAACGCGAACTCCATCTGCCAAATTGAGAATGAGCTTTCTCTGTGCATTTCCCATACTCTGAACAAAAGATTTCAAGTAACTATTAAGATGCATTTTTAGTAGCATAAAACCCTGAAATGCTAATCCGTGACAGAAGGAATTAGCATTTCATACACAATAACTTAAAAAGCAAGAAAAGTGTTAGCATATGATTTACTGAATACAATGTCTTGATTCCCATCCATTAAAGTTTTCATCAGACAAGTTACAAGTTTTAAATGCATTAGTGTCATTATTTAAGTTGCTTGCTTTTTTTTCCCTGATACAGACTTTGACTAACCAAAATAAAAGAACTTTTACAAGATTTTGGTTCTTGCTCTTAAAGAAGTGCCTGTTGTCCAAAGGATTCTTGAACTCCATAAGCCTTGGTGCTGTGACCACTCCCCTGGGGAGCCTGTTCCAATGCCCATCCACACTCTGAGTAAAGGAGTTTTTTCCAATATCCCACCTAAACTCCCTCAGTGAAGCTTCATGCTGTTCCCTGGAGTCCTGTCCATGGTCGTCAGAGAGAAATGAGAAAGAGTAATGAGTATGCCCTAGATAGGAACCTGGCCTGACCCACAGATGAGAAGCTGAGGAAGGGGTGAATTCAAGCACCCTCTCAAGCTGGGTTGGTGAGTGGATCTGACAGAGACAGAAATAAAGCCTTCCCCTGCCCTGCTTCCTTGTGCAGGTGGGAAATGATGTTTTTCAACAGAGTAGTCTTATGATTTTATCCTGTAAGTATTTACTCAGAAAATCACCTATTAATAGAGTTTATTTTCATGTTTCAACTTAAGCACATTGTGGAAATATCTAAATGTACATATTTGTTATAATGCCTATATTACCAAGTTGTCTATTGCCATGTGTATTTCATCCAATAAAATTGTTTAATTTTAGCTGTAGCTCAACTGAAAATGAAAAAATGTGCAGAAAAAGAAAGGAAAACCATTTTCATCCCACTCTATTTCTACATGCTACGGCATGCACATAATAAATAAATGCAGTTTGGAGATGGCAGTCATAAGTCTACATCAAACTCTCTGGAAAATTCTGCCCTTCTCAATTTCCAATGCTTCCTGCAAAAATTCAGCATAATTGTGAGAATTCAGAAAAAGAAGTTCAATTTCTACGTGTGGAATTCCCATCCAATAGAGTGTTATTTCACATAATGCTATCATGGGAAAGCATTCTTTGAGTTAAACAGTGCAAAAATTTGGCCAGATCCCATTACTCGTAGATCTCAATAACAGCTCTCAAAATACTGGTTTATATGTACAAAAACTTAATGAACCATACAGTGATCACTCACAGAGGCTGGAACTGCAGTTGGCTGAAGGGAGAAGGGGGAAAATACGGTTGTTGCTCAGCTGTAACAGATGAGGAGTTAACACAGAGGGACTGTGGAGACAAAGCAGCACTTCCCCTGGCAGGGTGGCTATTTGCTCAGAATAAAGGTTACTGCCATTCATTTGAATAAAATGGGCACGGATGTAACTTAACTGTTAGGCAAGATACAGCTGAAGGGTGCTTTTGTTGAGAATGACAGAAGACAAGAAATTCAGGTATAATGAGGTCTGTTTCATATATATCAGGTAACCTGACGTATCTTATTTTCCCAGGATAAGTATCAGCTTGCTGTTAAAATAACCCTGGTATTTTGGCCTCAGAAATCTTGAAGACAATCACAAATATTTGCTGCTTTTCAATCGAAAAAGTGCTTGCCTTGGCTGCCATGTGCTTTCTTCCTGAGTGAAAAAAAGATATTCTAACATGCCTTTGGGGGCATTGTTGATAGAGGACTTCATGGAGACTGATTTATTGAACACATCTTATCTGGGGGCCTGATTTGTTCTTGCTCTCGATGTTTTCCTGGCAGAATACACCTATGGTTTGATCCTCAGACTATGAAAACATGTTATGGTGCAGGAAAACAGAACAATCTGGTCCTAAATATGCAATTCCTCTTGTGGAAAAACAGACAAACAAACAAAAACAAACAAACAAACAAAAAACCCCATCTGTTGCCTTCATATTATCTTTACATTAAAAAAAAAGAACAATTTTAGAAGATGAAAATTCAGCTGAGTTTAATGATGCAGTGACTCTGAGGTCAGATCACAGCAAATTAGCTGCCTACAGAGTTAGTATCTCACTTGCAGGGTTTCTGCTCTGTATTTTGAAGAAAAAGCCCAGGACAGACTGCTTATTTCACCTTTGCAAAGAAGTGCTTTTTTGTAAGTCCTCATTTTTTAAAAAGAAGTCCTCATTTCTTGAAAGAAATCCTCATTTTTTGAAAGTCCTTATTTCTTTGAAATCACTGTGGCTGAGTAACTTCACAGGTAGGAAAGGGCAAAATAGAGAAGTTCAGGTCATTTTGCTCCAGGTCCCTTATGCATCTCTAATAACATAATTTTTATTATGTGTGGTCTTACAGCATGATAACTGCATGAAGAAATTCCACATCATGGGAATAATTCCATGAAAATATAATATTACAAACTGGCTTTTTATAACTATATTTTCACACTGACAAGTCTGCAAACTTGCTTATATGCTTTTTAACACAAGCAATATAATGAATCTTGTCTCAACAATATTCCCAGTAATGAAAGCATCTAAGATTCAGGCAGATACCCAGTAAGGTAAATTTCAGACCACAGAGTTAAGGTCTTTTTCAGGATTAAGTGAGTAACAGCTAGGCCCCAAAAAGAAGAATGTCAGGCAAGTTTAGCAATGGATGTTGCTGTAAGTAATAGCTAACAGGAAGCTTTCTAGGTCTATTTTAATTTGGAAATTAGTTAGAAGGAATTTGAATTGACACCTTACTAAATGTTTGTTATGTCATACCAAAGTGCAGTGGCAAAGATTACAAAACAATTTCTTGGTATACTGGAAAATCTCAAGGTAAGAATGACATTTTTACCATTCCAAGAATTCCTCATCATGATTTAGTGTTAAATAAAAGCAAAAGAAAAGAGAACAAGCAAACAAAACAATCCCAAACCAACAGGAAAGGATAAACTAAAAGCCCAGGTTTTATGTTACACTGCAGACTGGGTCTTGAATTTCAAAAGGCCCCTTTTATTCTGCACATTAGAAACAATAACGACATGTGCTGGTGCTGCTGTTCCCTCTGAAAAGGATGGTGGAACAGGGTTTGTTGGAAATTGAGCAGACCCTGTTTAAATATTTGGACCAGCAGTAAGTAGAAATGCTTTTACTTACCTGCTTGTCCCTCAGGCTGTGCAGGGAAAATTAGACAAAACTCTACACAGCTTGTTTCAAAAGTGAGGCAACATCATTGTGCAGTCCATACCCTCATCTTCTCCATAGCTCACCCAATCTATTTTATGCCACCTATCAGGACCTGCTTGTGTTTAACTTGACAAAATTAATGCTCTTCTCCAATTTATTTAAAATGAAGTTCTGTGCAGAAGTTATCTTGCTTGCATCTTCTTTGCCATAGTTTTCTTTTTAGTTACATTTTCTGTGTTTAAAAAATTACTTTGTTGGTCTGGTTTCACCACTTAGGAGAACAGTGTTAAAATACACTGCTTTTTCTTCTCTGCATTCATTTCCTTTGGTTATTCATTCACACAAGATCTCCTACCTTCATCCAGGAAAAGAACAAATGTTATTTTTTGGAGTTTCACTGGTTAGAGATTTTAGCATATCAATTACTGTCTTTTATTTATCTTTTACATCAACGGAACAATAAAAAGAGCAGCAGTGTTGCATGAGAAAGCCAAAGCCAAAAGATTTGAAAACCAAGTTAACTCTGGTTTCTAGGGGAGGAGTAGTTAGGCAAAATCACGCACATCTAGGATGAGGGAGATCTCAAAGGTATAAATAATAATTCTCACTGAAGGCCATAAATAACCGAATGGTGGATTTAATGACATGCCTGTGGAAATCTGGCCATCTATGCTCAGCCTTTATCACAACTACTGCACTACTACTGAGCTTCATCCACATGTCAGAAGTACCTTTATATCATTGTGCTGGGTTTTTCAGAGATAACTGGAACCATCCCTTAAAATATAAAACTGTCAAATGCTATTGAGATATCATAGTAAGTTTGAGTGCAATGTTTAAACAGAGAATGAAGAAGTGACCAGGACCTTGGGTATTTGCTTAACATTACCAACATCAGAACAAAAATAAATCTCTCTGTGGGAGTTTTGATGTGACATTAAACATGACCTTTTAAGTAACTGATTGAAATGGGACTTTGTAGAAAAAGAAAGAGATATATAAAATGTCGAGGTAAGTACTGCATTCATTACTGTTAGCCTTATTGAATTTAAAAAACTTTTTTTTTTTTTTAATAAATGCACTAGCAATACTCAGAAATTAATTCCAACTCATCATTATCACATAGGCTACTTGGCAGCCAATATTCAAACAACTAATTTTAAAGGCATATCAATGCAAAATCAACTAACAGAGTGAATATTTCAGGTGGAGATGGAAGTGAATGAAATCATGATTAGCCAGGGATTTCCTGGGGAAAAAGTGGGAGGAACTGTCCTCAAGATGTGAAGAAAAGTCAGGTCTCCTATTTTTCCACCTAGCACTTGGCGTCCCTGCTCCATGAATCCTTGTTTCCCCAGCACCATGCCTGTCAGACCAGCATTGTGTACAGCCCAGCTGAGCAGTGTTTGTGAAAGCATCCCCTCAGAAAGAGGTCTTCACAAAACAACAGATTTGAAGGGAGCCCCACCATTCTAGATAACTTTCAAAGACCGTCTCTGGGATTTAGGGAACTGAAGTTTATCACTTGTAAACTTCACTTCAGAGTTTGAAATTTCAAAGGCTGTGCAACAAAAACACGAGTTAAAATCACACTGAAGGTCTCAGTTCTCCATTAAAATTCCTCGCTCCCTGTGCAGTCCATTGTAGTCCACTGAATTTGCAAGTGAGATGGGTTTTTTTTCCTGTGTCCCCATTATGGCCACGGTTTGGTGGCATTTCCACAAAGTCAAAATTAAGGATGCAAGTGCCTACCATGAACAGTACCCAAAGTCTGCTCTTAAAAGCAAATTACTTGGCTTACAAAAAAAAAAAAAAAAAAATTAATATATAGGGGGTTTTGGTTTGATATTTGTTTTTGTCATGCTGAACACGACATCATAATCTTGACTAGGATTTTTTATGCTATGAAGCACTTTTTTCTGGGTTTGATACAGCTTTTGATCAAAGTCAGAAAATTGTATCAATAAGACCTATTATACAGGTAAGGGGAAAGTAAGAAGAAGGTTGGGAAGATGCATTCATGACCCAAAAATACGTAAAAAGTAATTCAGATAGTGTTGTTTCATTCTCAATATAGATTGCTGTAAAAAGGACAAGCTTATTTAGCAGAATAACTGAGGGAATAAAGAGGAAAATAAAAAGCTTCCTATATTTTCATACACTGAATTTTTACCTTAATTCAGGAAAATATTTACCTTATTTCAATTCAGACTCTTACCCAATCCCTAAAACTTTCATTTTAAAATGAGAATTACTCTTTTTCTGAAGTCAAATGACTTTATTCCAAATACATTAGTGAAAGATGACATTGTATGACCAGATGATTATTTTGTTTAGTTGCAAAACCAGGAACAGCGGACGATAACATTTTGAAGTTACAAAGCTGAAAAAATTGCTTAGAATAAGACTTGAAGGGAGGGGATTATTCTGTGACTGGTTTATGGTCCCAGCTTGTACTTATTGTCATGCATTAAGTTGTAGGATTTTCAGACAACTCTGACAAAGCCAGTTAGTACAAATGGCCTTCATATTAACCTATTCCAGAATAGAAATATTTCTAAATTTTTCTTATTTTGTTACAGAGAATGAAGTAGTATGACATGTTTTCTAGCTATTCTCAAATAAGGATTTGAGATGGCAGTGGAAAAAGTCTTTTCAAAAGGCTTTTGCAGTCTAAAAGGTGGTAGCCTATTGATTGACTAAGCTAGATCCTTATTGAAAATAAGTCAACTTTTGATCTGTGCAATCACTATTTCACCTTTGTAAATCAAAGAACAAACTGTAGTGGAAGGCTCCAAAGCATATCCACACTTTAAAATACCATTCAGCAGTAACTGCTGCAGTCCCATGGCAATGCTTCAGCAACTCCATGCAATTAAATCAGACCCAGAAAACCCCCTGACCAAAAAAAGAATGATAGAAACAATGATGCTACTTCCATTACAGCAGGTAAATAACCCTTTCTAATTTCCTTCAAACATGTAACAGCATCTTCACACAAGTATCATGAATGTTTTGGGTGCCTCAAAATACAGTATGATTCCAAAAGTAAGGGGCATGTAAGCAGACCAGTTTCTATTCTATTTACAAAGAAATCTCTTTCCACAATGTATAATGGACAATATAATGGATGGTATAAGGGAGGGGTTTGGGTGTGCCCGATGAGAGGATTCAGTACACTGAAATTTTCACAAATTATAAGAAAAGTTAAGCTTCTCTAAGTACAGCTGCTAGAAAGCTATTGTTAGAAAGCAAAAGGAAATCTGCTGTATGATCTGTCAGGAAGGAAGAGCCTGGGAGAAACAGCTGTTTTCACTAGGTATGGTCTAAGTCAACCAAGCTGTTATCTCTAGAGTATGTGTGATGACTTCCTCTACCCCAGGTACTGAAGCACAAACAAAACATGTGAATCACAGATAGAAAACTGCTTCAAACCTCGAGCATGGGCTTAGCTAAAGCACCAGCATACATACATGGCATGTATATTGCTTATAAAATTCTCCAAAGTTTGCAGTTCCCTGAAGAGCTGTGTATGCAACAGGCAGCAGTCCTTATTTCCATTCATAATGAAGAAAAGGCATTACTGATTTCTTTCCTTTGTCATTTCTTACACCATGTCATATAAAAACTATATTCCTTGGTCCCTTAATTTACTTCCATTCATATTTTGATTCATGGTGATGGGATGTTTTTTGCTTTTTTTTCCCTGGTGGTTGGGGAAGTCCCAGAAACCTGAAAATAGATTATGAGAATAGAAAATCAAAGTTTCTCTGCTTTGGAAAGGGGTGGTGAAAGAGAGAAGAAAGGAGGATATGAGTTAAGAGCAAACTATTCCTAGTGCCACTGGCTATTCTCGAGTAATATACAGATGGAAATCTGTACATCTAGTTATATCCAGGAGTTAAGAAATGCCAGAGAAGGGAATGAAAAAAACAAAACAAATATATCCAGAATCAAAATAATGTATTCTGATTAATCTCTCCCCTGAATTAAATCAGTTGTTAATAAAGAAACACAGGAACTGTTTGAATTTCTTGTTCCATTGTAAATTCTAGAAAAATTCCCTTTATGTAGGAGGTATGTTTTCAAGAAATGCAAGTCGGATCTCCATGAGCAGAAACCTAAAAGAAGCTGCCACATCACAAAAAGCTGCATCCAGGGGCAAGGCTGCAAGCATAAATAAATGCCAACACTGCTTGAAGAGGATCAGCTTTCCAGTGTTACCAGCTGCGTGCTCGCCAGGTTTTTTACACGTCTTTCAGCAAAACTGGGGTTTCAAATGCAAAGTGGGCAGCTCAGGAGGGTTACATGGGCTTCTCCCCAGTGGGGGCTAAAGGTCACAAACTGATGAACAGATTGAAATGAAGCACACAGAGCAAGATTTCAATGTGCAGCCAAGACAGTTTGTAAAGTACAGTTCCATGCTTCATGTCATTCATTTCCTTCAGATCAGTGTTTTGATAATGCATAAGACAAGAAGCCCTACTACGCATTAATGTGTAGAGAATTCCACAGGGCAATCAATTTAAAAGGCAAAGCTTCAGAGGAGTCATAAGTTAAGGATTTATTCTGTTAAACATCAGAGGGTATCACAAACCAGAGAGGAGACTTCTCATCTGGAAGCATACATTATGACCATGCAATTGACTCTGTCAAGTGAGACATTTCTGGAGATATGGACAAACTGACTTTCCTACTCAGATCTTTGCTCTGGGCTTCACTCACAGCTCAAATGTCAGGAGTAGGAACAAGAAGAGGTTTGTCCACACAAGGCACTGGACATGGAACAGGGAGATTAATTCTCTGTAGCCCACCTGAAGTGTGAGTTTTGGTAAGATTTTCACTGATGTTTGGCTTTACCAGTAGCTATCAGTTCTGGCTATGTTGACAAGGTGGAAAGGGCGAAGAGTCATGGATAAACTCCCCAACTATATTGCTTTTCCAGAGTTGGTTTGGTTGTATCAATCTCATCCCAGTTCTGCATACTATGCTCAGAATTGTCTCTTTCCTTACATCTAAACAAACCTGAACCTTGACTCTGAAAAAAAGTTCTTGTTTTTTGAAAATCAAGAGGCAAAATTTGTCTGTTCTTTTGTTGCCTTCCCTCTCACACCATTTAAATTACCTAAACCTTATTTATTTATTTAAATTGCACAGCAATTAAAGCAAATAAATAATTTTAAATCCAGAAATAGAGCAACCATCTTGAGACAATGAAATATCAAAAATGTGACGAAGTCATTGATTAAAATGTTCCCTTCAGCAAACAGTAAATAAATGACAGCATGAATTCCCATTTGGCTCAGGAAACGAAGCCGGTGCAACTCACTTCAATAGCTGCCAAAGGATCATTGATTATGAGGGATCAAACTCTTTGCTAGCTCACTAATATCAAAGCAGAGAGATTAATCATGGACTGCAATTCAGAGAAAACTCTTGCAGGACCCATCACTGCTTTTGATCTATGAAGGTTAGGCTTACCTTTGGCAGATCCCAGTGATGAGGCTCACAGAACAGCTTGGACACAGCTATGTCCACTGCAGTTATACTAAAACTCCTCCAAGAATCTTACTAGTTCCATAAAACTTCTAAATGCTTTTGGGAATACAAAGTACTTTTCAATCTTTGTTTATCCTGATTCAGTTGTTGAGAGAGGTAGTCAATCACTGAAGTAGCTCTTAGCTGAAGAGCCTTGCAATATAATCTGCACACCAAGATGCATTTTTCATCTGACGTACACAAGATTTCTCTCACATCAGCAACTTGCATGGTTAGTCCTTGTTACTGAAAATTTTCTACTGGAATAAGAAGTATCTTAAAAATATTCACTCTCTTTGGCAAGAAGTAGAAGATGCAGCACAGCTAGTGCTCAGAAGGGTTTTACTTGGGAAAAAATTTGCTGTAGGTAACAGCATAGTTAACTAAGTGGAAGTAGGGTAAGAGAGTCTGTATCTTCTCTTACCAGAAGCAGACCAAAACCTTAATCATGAAGCCAGTATTAAAATTCTGTTCTCGTCTGGAACGGTGTTTTTTTTAAAAGGAGTAATTAACAGTAGATACTTTCATACAATCATTGAGCATACAAGAATATCAGGAGATTTTTTTAATGTTCTTTTTAAGAGGAACTCAACCAGCCTCTGTAATGAAACTAAAAGTGAAGGTTTACCAAGATCATACTCTTATGCTCTCAATGAAGTCATCCAGGACTTTCCAGAACTCCATCCAAATTTCCTTGCACATCTCAATGACAAGCCTTTAGCCCACTCTGGGGAAATTATTCCATTTGGTGCTTCTATACAAAGTAGAGGATACAACTCCTCAACAGCAGATTGGCTCTGATTGCACATCGAATATTAGACAGGCCCAACTCTCTGTAGGATTTTCAGAGAGAGACTATTGACTTAATGTCCTTGTGTGTCAAACCAACAACCTGTAAATCATATGACAAAGTATATGGGGAGTTTATTTCTGAGGCCAGACAGGGAGATAAAGAATAAAGATGCACCTAAGAAAGATTGAAACTCAGATCATTGATTTCCTGAGGCAAAATTAATAAAGGTTTTTTTCTCATACTTTACAGTTTCTGTCCTGCAGAAAAGCTTTCTGTTGGCCGGCATAATACCAAATAATCCAAAAGTTAGTTCCTTCTGTTAAACCAAATAAACCCAGATTTGACTTTTCATGGCAGTGCATTTTAGGTTTTTTGCTGTTTGTCCATAGTGAAAACACAGAAAAATTTCTCAGGCAAATGTAAGGATATAAAATGCATTTACTTAAGAAAAAGCAGAATAAAGGACATTCAATGTGTTTAGCGTGCCGAAATTTAAAGTATTTTATTGGTAGGAGTTGTTTTGTGAAACAGGAGTAGATTTCTGCTTAGCAGAAATTCTACTTAAAAGGTTGAAAGTTCTCAATGCTTCTTTATTCTAGAAGAAATTAAAGAAATTCCAAAATACAGTATCATAAGCCTTATTACAGCATCAGCTGCCTTGAGCTCTCCCCCATATCTTTTGATCAAGCCATAAATTTTCCTCTTGACAGATTGATAACTTTGGTCTTGTTGCTTACAAGCCTCAAATACAAACCAAGCCAGCGGGAGAGGGTGTGGTGTGCATAAAGAAATCTCTGTGGGATTTCATTCTAATATCATCTTGTTTTCTCCTGTAACGTTGCAGAAGTGTCTGTTCTCAGTGCTACTGCATGGAAACATGGGAAAAATACCAAGATGATGAAATGAAGGTGAGCAATGAGAGAAAGGATCAGCTGCTCAGTACAGCTCAGTGTCGCTCTCATTCTTGCATTTAAGAGCACAGTGATTTCTACTTTCCACTCAAAAGAAAAGTAGATTTAAACAATGTCAGGTTAAATAAACTAAACTAAAAATATATAAATTTTTAAAAAATCAAATCAAACAAAATAAGTGATAACACAATAAAAAATAAATTAAATTCAATAAAAATATGAAAATAAAATAAAATTGATTTAAGAAAAATAAAATAAAAATAAAATAAAATTAACATACAATAAAGAAAACCAAAATATAAATAAAATATAATTTTAATTAGTTTCATGTAATTTTAATTGTATTTTATTTTATTTTATTAAATTCCACTTTAAATTTTATTTTATTTTTATTTCACTTCGATTTATTTTCTCCTATCTGACAACTAGCCTTACTTTTCCTTTTAGAATGCTTTCAAATTAATTTGCCATCTTTATTTTGCTTTTATCATCAATATATTCTTCTCAGCTAAAGATGACATGGATTTAATATTTCCTTGCACCATATATACTCATATGCACTTGCTCCAGTAATTACTAATAGTGGCAGAAGGAAAAAATCTGAAATTTTAATCCACTTGTTTGGTGTCATGAGGATAATCTCTAAGGTCATAAGACACCAAGGAGGATCTGTTCCTGCTGTGCTTGTTGAGGTTCTTGACAAAGGCAATTATTATTCTGAGGGCCATCTGACAAGAGCTGTTGGCTACACACAAACCTCATTATTGCCATTGACCACAACATGGAAGATGCCCACTACTGAGGAAAAGGCAGCAAAGGACAAATGCTAAAACTGACAGCAAAAACATGACACGTGTCTTTCCTTTGGCTGAGTATTTTGTATCCGACTCCCTCTGTTGTACAAAAGCTGGACTATTTTAAAAAGTGATCAGCAAGAGCAGTGTGTTAACAGTGTGGTACTTCTGAAATCTCCATTTCACATGGACTAATTGATGGCTCTGCAGATAGTCAGTGTTGATCAATCCCAACCTGCTGCTATCAGTTAATAAAAGAACTCTTGTGACCCTACTTTAATACAAATTAATAAAGAGATCCTTGCCTAAAGAGGTTTCTCACATTTTCTTCTTTTAATGTTATTGGGGCACTATGAGCCTTCTCAGGATATAGGAATCTAGACAGGGGCAAAACCTGTTGATGAAAGCTTCAAGAGCTTTTAATATGGATTATGGACATTCCAACTTGAATAAAGAGCGTTTGTAGCAAGTATTACATCCTATTCTGCATGAGGAAAAGTACTTACAATGTCGCTGTGGGTCACTATCCAAGGACACACAGGACACGTTCNCACAAGGAATACTTCAGTGGTGCAGTTTTGGGTTTTTTTGGAGGAACTAAACAATTTTTTCTCTTGAGTGATGTTAGATCAGATCAAAAAAGGAGACATGGAGTTACATTGTTGACGTTGTACTGTGCTGCACCACGCATGCTTGACGCTAGCAAACTTCCCCAAATCCCTCTATAAATGCAGAAGGTCTGACAAGCCCCAGTGAGAAGCATGAAGTTACCTGCACAATGTTCAGATTTTGGAGTCTTTATAGCAAGGATCTGCCCTATAATGATCTGACCACCCTCTGACTTCTGCATTTAAGCAGACATTTTGGTAATTCATTTTATTTGCTGGGGAGAAATGCACAGCATAAGCAAAAACTGCACAGAAAAGGCATGTATCAAAGGTTTGTTTTAATCATAATGCTGATTTACCCCTTTTTTTTTTCTGTCTCTTGAATGCAGATTAGCACTCAATCTCAAGTTTAGTCTCATCTGTTTATATATTTATTTAATTATTTTGGCCATTGTGCAGAACTGTGGCTTGGTGATACTGTCCCAAAACATTAATACTGGCATAACTCTGTCATTTGATCCAGTGCCCAGTGTTCTATGAATTAAATTGATTACTTTTGCTTTTTAATTTTTCTAAAGTAAGCAGGATGCTAAAACAAGAATTATTATTTTTAAGAGATTGTTTTGAACATGGAATGGTCATGTTCTCAAAAGTTTTGTTACTTTACAGATTCTGCAAGGGGCAATGTGGGAATATTTTAAGTTAATTTAGAATGTCTTTGTTGCTTTCAGCTACTTTTTGCTAATTTAAGTCATCTCAGGTCAGGATTTCATACTTCCCATTGGCCAAAAGTTTGTCTTAAAATCAATAGTACACCCAGCTACATGAAAAAGTCCTACTTCCAGTGCTCTGACTCTACCTCTTCCCTGGGCAGCCCATTCCAATATCTGATCACCTCTTACCTCTTCTTTAAAGAAATTCTTCCTCATATTAAAGGTCAGTAACACTAACAAGTCTTTTGGAGAAAAATACTAAACATAATAAAGAAGCACAAGCTGATTTTTTTCCTTGGTTTGTGAGGGTGTGGAATATCACCAATAGAAAAATCCTGTTACTTCTGCTGGAGTTGTCTTCCACATCCCAGCTGAAAGTACCTAGGAAGTACAGGAAAGGGAGATAAATTGAGATTTTTTTTTTTTTTTTAAATCAAACTTCTTATAGTGAAGCAGTTAAAATTTAGAAGAGGCTCAAATGAGGTCCAAAACTGAAGCAAGTCAGCACTGTTCCTAATAGTAATGGAAGTGCTTAGTGTTACATTACTGTTTCAGGAACATTGCCTCCTTTTGGAGGACAAAAAGCACATCTCTGGCTTTGAACTTTTCTGCTCAGCTTTTGTAGTTGTTCAAGGACTTTAAAGCCAAACATTCAGGCCTCTGTGTGCAGTGCACTAATCATCCCTTGAATTCAAAACTTTATGCCCAAGCACTCTTCCAGCCCAAACTTTATCAATATTTTTTTTTTAATTGCTATTATTAGGCCCTTTATGTAAGAGATGAATCATGCAAAATTCCTTGCATATGAAAACATGCAAATTTGCTTATCTTCCTGCAGTAGCTGAGGTGGAAATGTCCAGATATGAGCAGTTGGCCTCATTTGACAGTCACATCAGTGGAGGGTTTCTGCATTAGGTGCACATTCACCTTTGGAATAATCAGGAAGCAGCTCTGCTCAGTCACATCATGATAGGGACCTGTAGTACAGGGGTGTGTGGGAAGTATTGCTGAAAAGCTGCTGCATTTATTACCTAGAAAAAAATCAATTATCTGTTCTGAGGTAACAACAGTCTCCTGGAAAGATGAGAGGGAAGCAGCAGCAAAAGAGGATTAATGGAGCACTTAGTGTGGTATTGATTAGGCCTCTGGCTTGTGGGGCTCGTTCTGGATTTGGCTAAAAGTCAACTTTACCCAAATAATGACTGAATAGATTTTTTTGCTGTGATAAGAGGACCAAATCCTGCATGCAAAAATAGTAGACAAGCGAGTGGGGTGGCTGTAATGTTTTATGTAGCTGACAATCTCTCAGAATATTAGTTTTATGCCGAATAGTATGTCATGCAATTGCATAGGATTTTCATGCTATTTACCCCACCTTCTTCCTCCATTAACATAAACCTCACTGGAAGTAAAAACTTTGTGTACTAGACAAATTCTGAGAGTGGAAAAAAAGAATTCTAAATAAAAGGTATATGACATTTTCTCAGTCTGAGAGAACACCTGAGTATCTTGTATTCTGCTTTTAAAAAAGGGTTGTTTGTGGTTTTGCAGAGCAGAAAGGAAATCCACTCTTTAGTACTAGATTCTACATTGGTTCAGAAACTCTAGAAATTGTGATGACTTCCAATATAGTGGTTATTCATGAAGGTACAAGCTGTGGCAGTGGACTTTTCTTAGAAGAGCAAGACTTTTCTGTGTTTTGCACTAGGAATGTTGCTGTGTTAATAATGTTAATAATCTCTGATGTTACTTAATATAGTCATTTAAGACCTGGAAATGGCATAAGAAAGGAGGAACATTAATGCAAAACTAAAGAAATTAGCTAAAATAGGAACAGGGAAGAATGTTACAAGGCTGAACGTGCCACCTGACATGACAGGTGAAAGTAGGAGTTAATAATTAAAAAAAAATGTTTACTTTATATTTGATGCCCAAAATATGTGGCTTTAAAAATTTTTCTTTTTCACTCTTCATTTTCTCATCATTAGAAGAAAAATGATTAAAAGCATATAATTAACAGCAGCAACAGAGGAAGTGGCAAAATTCAAAATCAGACACTTGATTTCTGTCCTATTCAAATAGTGACCATGGAGTGAAAAATAGGAAAAAAATCTGTAGCAAGGGATATATTCATAAATCAGTAAGTTACAGTAGCATATTCTAGCTCTAGTGTAGAATAGACTGTTTGCATGAAAAATATGTAGATTTAAAATGCAATAAAAAAGACCAACAAAAGAAATCGATAAGGATACATTTTTTTTCAAGCAGTCACAACAGCAGTGCCACATCCATCAGTCATATTTTCCTCGGCCCTGTATATAATAATCCCCTTGATCCCTATATAATTGCCAGCTTCACCTTTTGAATTATCAACAGCTCTCACAGCTTATTGCTCTGTACTTTCTTAATAAGCGCCCGCAATCAATAATCTTCCTACTGAGTAAGCAGCAGCCAGCCAGCCAAACACGGGGTGTAAATGTTTCAGAAGTGATCATTACAGGGATTTGAATGACAAGGTGACCGTGCTAATGCAATAGGCACGAAGTAAAGACATAATTTGGAAAATCCGCTTACTGGAACGTGGAGGTGTCTTGCCATGGCAAAATGCTCGTTCTGCAGAGGAGAATATTTACCCTTGAAAATGAAACCTCCAATCCTCCTGGAGGGCATTTTTTTTCCCTGAGATGGCAGTCACCATTACCAGGCTTTCATACCTCCCCATCAAAACAAACCATCCAGCATGTTTGCAGCCAACCTCTTTCATTTGGAAATGCAGCTGCTCACTGTTTCAGACGAACTCTGCAATGATTGATAAAAGGGATTTGCATGCAAATTTGAGAATACTGTCACTTTGATGACAATGGTTTAAATAATTATGTGTATAACAAGGGCCCTCACAATTTTTTTCTGCTACAACTCACTCGCTAAACATTAATACAGAAAACATCCACCTGTATTTGAGAATGATTTCTTAAATTTGAGAAACAGAGCAAAGAAACATTGATCCATACTCACATAAATTAAATAGAACTTTGAACAGAGACAGCTTTTTCAGAGTGCTCAGTAGCCAGATTGAACACGTTTTCAAAGGAGCTCAACTCCAGCTTATTAAAGTTGACTTTAGTCAACAAAACAAAGATAAAAGTCTTCAAAATATCCCGATGAAAAAAGTGGTAATTTTCTTTCATTCTTCATATGGCTGCAGGCTCTGGGCTCTTAAAAACCCATCTCTTTAGGCACATGGACGAGTTCCATAGGAAATACTCCGAACTTCTGGAAACATAACTGTTTATTGAAATGTCTAAATGAATGTTTGTTGTATTATCCAGTCTGAAGACTCCTTGGGACAGTGGGTGAATTGTGATGACTCACAGTGGCAAAATGTTTTCCTTTGGAAGTAATATCAAGAGCTAATTAAACTTAGTAATTCTCACAATATACTTATATCCCCTGTTCTTCAGAGATGATGGTTTATAGGAAGGTGAAAATCCTGGGAATTTATTAAAATTAATTAAAAATAACAAGAAAAAATATATTTATCTCTATTTTTAATATTATTTTTGAACTCCCAAAAGGCTTGTGGTAAATCCAGAGTTTGATCAACAGCATGATAGGAACTGATATGGAAAGTACTATGAAAATAGGGAGTTTTACCTTTATCATATTAACTATGAGTTAGCATTTGTCTTTGTTGGCAGGTGGTTTATTTAAACATTTTTTCTTGATCAATATTTCTTTATGTGTTATTGATTTTTTTCAAATGGCTTATAAGATATTTGAAATAAAAACATAAGGCATGTTCATTTCACAACGAAAGCTAAACTATATTGTAAGCAAGAAGAAAATGAAAAAAAAAAAAGAAATCCACAGTGGCCTTTTCTTCAATAAATCATCAGTGCCAAAACTCCAAACAATTGCTTGTTTCCTGACAATCCTATTTGCAGATAAATCAGGGTTCACTGTCTGTTTATTTTGTTTCTTTTTATTTTCTCTGAGGTTTCATTCTGCAAAGACCTCACAGGATTCACTGATTTTTGTTTTTCTTTAGGCAGTGAACAACTAATGAGCTTTCCCTATGAAGGACGTGCTGAAACTGAGTGTCTAAAAGTCCTGCAAAGTACCCAGCCTTCTAAATTAGCTACAAACATTCACTGCTGGCATTCTGACATGCACATTACCACAAAACCCAGTATAAAGGCCTTTAGGCAAGACTGCTGGTGAGCCATTAGATGAGATGATGATGATGATAGGAAGCTGATCATTAAACAGTATACTCTTTAGGGACCACTTCTGCCACAGTCATTATCCTGTGTTTCTGACTTCGAGCTTTATATATTGCCCTGCACAGCAGCACCAAGTGCTGCAGTCTGTCAGTAGACCCAGCAAGGTGTGCAGTGCAGTGCCTATCTATTTTTTAAGGGAGGAAAATGCATTAGAGATATTATAGTTTGCACATTGTTTCCCACTGGTTTGTGTCTGTTGGTAGGACAGTGATATACAGGAGAGTTAGATGCTTATTAATTTCATGTTCTTCAGTGAATTGCTTGGGGATTGAAGAGTCACACACACTATGGGAATACAGACATGAACATGGCCTGCAAATGGATTCTGTTAGTATTATAAGAGTAGTATTATATTATAGTATTTATAAGTATTATAAAGTAGTATTATATATAGTAGTTATAAGTATTATAAAAGGTTTGTGTCTTTAAGAGTGCTTCGTTTAAAGGAAGGAGGGAGCTGTGTGTTTGTAGTTAGAGCAGGAGTAGTCTCCATTGTTTTTCAGGTGTATCTTCAAGTTCATGTCCCCTTTCTGACCTAAACTGCACTAAAAAGCCTTACCTTTTGTGAAAGAGTATCATGAACACTATCTGTCGACCTACAGAACTATAGGCTTTCCGGTCCTTCCCCTTGCTTTTCACCCTAAAGCAGCTATTGACAGAGAAACTTCTGAATTACTCTTGCTTTTTCATTCTCTCCCCCATAGGGATGCTATCAAACCTCGATTTCTCTGCTTCAGAATGATGGGAAAATCCTGCAGGGAATTTCCCAGGGCTTCAAACCACCATAGTGCTCCTGGCAGGAGCTACCAGGAGTCCTGTCAAGAAAGGTCAAAAATGTGGCTCAGTTCTGGAGACTCTCAGGCTCTGATCCAAAGCTCACAATTATAGCATAGAATCTTTTAACATCCTTTGAGAAAGTTTAGATAAATTTCTCATGCTGTCCATGAGTGGGAAAGTTTCTACAGGTGAAAACAGGCCCCAACAGAACCAGCAGCAGTGGACTGGCTGAAAATTAGTCTCAGGACATTTAAACCAAAAGCTCTGCCTCACTGTCATTATAAGCACAGTCTTGGACACCTGGGCCCAAAATTGGATCTTCTCAGACTTTTGCTACAAACTGGGTAAGTAATTCAGCTGCATAATCCATCAGAAGTGGGTGGATCAAGTGCACAAGTGCCTCAGATCAGCAGCAAAATCCAGTGTGACTGTATGTACAGCTTTGTCACTGCTCAGGAACACTCATATGACCAGTTAACAGCTGGCCTTTTTGAGGTAAGCATGAAAACAGGTAACACAGGCATTCCAGAGCTTGCAATAGAGAGTTTAAATAAGTTTGAATAGAAAGGTTGGAAATGAATAATAAAAAAGCTGTTTGGTTAGCAATCTGTAGTTGCCAATTCATCAGTTAATAAAAACAAAATTAATTGCTAACTTTAAAATTACCTCATCTATTTTCAAAATAAGCTGACAGCTTGATGTATTAAAATAAGAATGATCACTTATTGTAAACAAATTTCAGTTTACCTCCCCCCCAGCTCTTTAATTTCAAGAAAGATGGTGCACCTCATTTTTGTGTCTGCTGGACAACCTTCAGCTCTGCATTAGCTAATTAATTCAAAGAAGAAAGAATGTCTTTTCCACAGAATCATCAGTATAGCTAATATTATTTATATCTAACCATAAATAATACAGGGGGAAATATCCTTGAGTTCCTGGGGATGCTGCTCTCACTTTAAACCTATATCAATCCTTAGGGGATTAAGAAAGCAATGATAATATGTGCTATCACTGGTAACAAGAGCACCTCTGTAGCGTGGAGGTAAAGGTAATTAAGCATGGTTTCAGAAACAGGAAGAGAGGAAGTGCATGCATACAAAATAAGGGCAGGAAATGCTTTGCAAACTTCATGTAAGGACAAGGGACAAAGGCACATTGCTTCAATTTAAAATAAGGGGGCTGAGATGGTGTGTTGTCAAGGAATAGAAGTAGTATTGAGATGAAGGTTTGAAAAAAGAAAAGAGGAGGAATTGATATGGATAAATAAAACCACTGAAAGAGCAACACTTGTTGATACATGAAAGGACAGGCTTTCTTCAGTCTGCAGTGACAATTTTGTGAAAACTTTTCATAAACTTGAAAAGATCACTTCAACAGGTCTTTTCTGAAAGGATGCCACAGGGCTTCACAGGAAAGCACAGAAACCCAAGGCAGAAATGTTGAACAGCAGGAAGAGTGAGGTGAAAGCAGCCCAGAGCTGAAAGCTCCTCTCTGTTTGCACAGGGGTGTTAACTCTGAATTGTGAGAATATTTTAAGTAGCAGACAATGTGAACCCTGAGGAAGTCAGGATGCTGCACTGGAAAGTGCAGTGCACTGATTCATGAAAAAGCAGGACTGATGTTTAACTTAAGTTAATGTTTCAACCATTTAAAGGCTTTAAGTGCCTACATTTAATCTTCTAAATGTGCACACGCACAGGTTACTGAACTATATGTCTGGAATACTGTCATGTGAAGCACACTATTTCCCAACAAATGGACATGACCAAATTTCATTTAGATAAAATGGCAGTGTATACCAGGGCTGGAAAATATTTTTCTTCTTCCAAAAGTTCTAGCTGTTAGTGCAGGTTTGTTTTTTTTGGTTTTTATTTTGTTTATTGTTTTGATTATTTTTTCCATTCTCTTATAATTTTCCTTTTATTACTTTTTTTTCATTTCCCTTAAGTAGTTTTGAAAGCACAGCTGAAATTCTGAATCATGTACTGTTTGTGTATTTCATTTTAAGGTCTAAATTTAATTTCTACTACATTATTCCAAGAAATCGCCTATATCTTCATATCTCAGGGAGTTTAACATTTTCTGTGTATCTGATACCTGCTTATTTAGGTATTTGAATACTTATTTAAGGATTTGAATACTGAAGTGCATTATGAGTAAATTGGAATATGCCATGGTAAAGTCTTAGTCTACTAATTCATGTGTGGATTTCTACCATAGAGTAAATAAAATGATCTTCTGTATGAAAATCATGTTTGAAAACAAACACATGAAAAATCTACCTACAAAACCTTCTAATACTATAAAACATCAAAATAAGTGTCCTCAAGCTGCTGTACCGTTGACAAGTTATCTTGTCCTTCAGCACAGCACTACAGTAATTATGATGTCAGTCTTAAAAAAATACCAAAGAAGTAAAACAAACAAAAATCCCCAAACAAGTAAACAAGCACGCAACCAAAAAAACTCTAAATGTAGGCTGTTCCAGTCCTGAGTCAGCTCACACATTCATGGATGACTGAAAACAGCATTTAAATCAGCATTTAATATAAAACAAAATTTCTTTTTGCCCCATTCCTTTATTTATCTCGTGTTATTCCGAACTCACCAGCACCAGCTTATGCCACTGAATTCAGCCCAGACAGACAAGAATAGTGTCCATGTCAGGTCACAGCTAGATCCTTTATTCCCACTCAACTTTTTCCAGCCCTGCTGAAAACTAGTGCTGTGCTTACTCCATTCCGCACTATTACAGTGCCAACTCTGATGTCTCACATTGATTGAGAAGCAATCCTGGCAGCAATTTCTGTTACTTTTTTTGCAGATCTCCAGCTCCTAAAGTCCTGCAAGAGAAGGTGCACCAGGTTGTGGTATGGAGCTTTAGGACCCGAGCAGCTCTGAGAAAGCCATGGAATGATTGAACAGCATGCACACAAATGATGAGATTCTCTCTCCTATGAGGAAAGGCTGAAACAGGACTGTTCTTTGTGGAGAAGGGAACTTTTTAAGGGATTATTATTCATGATTGATCTAATTAATCTTATTAAATCTCATTAAATCTTACTAACCTTATTAACTGTTTAATCTGACTAAATCTAGATAGTACCTGAAGGCAAGGTACAAGGATGACGTAGCCAGGCTCTTTTCAGTGGTACTCAGTGCCAGGATCAGAAGAAATGGACCCAAACAGAAACACAGGAGGTTTCTCCTGAAAACCAAGAAACACTTTTTCACTCTGAAGGTGGTGACCAAGCAAAGAACAGCCAACAGTGTATCACAAGCTCTTTTCTGTGCTCTTTTAGTGGAAAGAGCAGCACTCTAAAGTCCTGACATATCTGAATCATGAATCAAGCCGGAGGATGCTCAGAAATTCACCCCTGCTCAACCCCGTCCCCAAATCTGAGTTTCCAAGTAGATATGCATTAAACTCTGGCTTGTGATATTTGACAGATTGATATGAATCCTGACAGTTATATTAAAGATGGAAGAAAGGAAGGCAATTAGTTATCGAGCATTGAAAATTGGCACAAATGTTGCATAAACTGCCAAATGTTAGTCCTGAAGAGAGGGAAATAGTGTCCCTGATTTTCTTATCCTCTCTTCACCACTCACAGGTTTTATTGTTGGCCAAGAAAAGAAGAAGAAGGCAAGCACAAAGACCAGCCATTGGAAGTCAGGAATTGAAGAGAGGGGAGATAAAACTAAAGTGTATCACTTTCAGCATCTCAAGTTCAGAGTCAAAGACACTTTCCACTCCATCACAACACTTCACAGATTTAACTTTTTCCATTAATCCTTACAGTGGCTTGCAAAACAATAATGATAGCAGTGTAAAAGCCTTATATTGTGGTTCTAACTTGAGCTGCAGACAGCTTGTGGCAACCTGTTTACCTGTGATTAAAATGGCAAAGTTCTGACTCCTGTCCTTACTGTCCTTCAGATTTAAAATGTCCTGTGTCGCTGGCATGCTCTAAGGATAAGCATATGAAAGGTCACTAAAAACTCAGATTCTACCATAATAATGATAAAAATAGATTTCCAGGCATCATATTCTGTCTTCTGTTGTACTTCTGTTTAATAGTGATAGAGTTAATTTTATTCATAGTAGCTTTTAAGGGGCCAAGTGTTGGATTTTTTTTTTTTTTTTTGCTTTTCTTGTGTGTAGAACTTTCGCTTTACCTATTAAACTACACCTCAAACCATTTTTTGCCATTCTGATCTTCTCCTCTCTCCCCCTGTGGAGGAGAGGCTGAACTAGTGTCTGTGTGAGGCCAAACTGCCTGCTGGGGTTAAATCACAATCAAAAGCAATTATGTAATCTTTTTCAATTAGGTATTGATGTACTGCCAATAAATAAAAAACTGCTCTTGACCATGGACTGTAATTTTTTCTGATTTCATATGGCTTGCTTAATTAAATTAGCAACGTAATTTGCATTTGTTGGATACAATCGGTTCCAAAATCCTGCCAGAAGGAAAAATAGTAGCAAGTTGTACCTCTCACAGTAGGGACAGCAAAGATTTCTTATTTTTATTTCACCTTGACCCAGTGTGAGCAGCATTCCCCAGCATGCCTACCATTACAGCAAGGTTTAGAGGTGAGAAAACATTAGCAGTTGCAAATTTTATCCAAAAGACACTTAGCACTTTCTGCACAAATCTGGCTATGTTCTTCCTTCACTTGCATCCTGCAATAAAATTCCCTGAAATCAATGGAAAGGCTTCTTCCTGTATCCTGAAATGGATCCTTCCAGTCAGCTGAAAGCTATTCTGAAATAGAAGATATATTACATTTTTGAGCTTCCCTGAAAGTCTCAGCAACCGTGGAAACCTCTTTGCCCTAGAATTTCTAAATTGTCTGCTGCACCATAAGAAAACCAAACCCATGAATGCTTCCATACCATTGCAATATCTCAATATCCATTCATCATCTGGTATTTTCTCCCAGAAAAAAAGACTTCAAGGAAGCCACACTGTGTCCCCCAGCTAGGCCAACATGGCCAAAGATGCCCTCCAACCCCACAAAACATGAGATTCATTTATGCCTTGTAGCCTTTTTGCAGCTTCAAGGCACTGATAGGGCATAGTGTGTGTTAGCAGGGTCCAGGGGAACCTGGGTACCTTCCCTGCTACTGCAGAATTGTAATGGCTTTGATGGCAGGAAAGTGACAGTAACATCACTAGCAGCCAATACAAAGCCAGTTCAGAACAAGTACACCCTGATTTTGCACTACATTTGCCTTACTGTTAATTGTAGTCTCAATCTGAGTGCAGAGTGAGAAGCAAATTTCAAAGCCTCTGCCCAGCACGTTCCTGTCTCTGCTTCAGACTTGCCTATTTGTTGTGCAAATTGTTCTCTTTCCCAATATTTTTCGAGTTCTCTCAGGCAATGGATCTGAGCACTCTGTAACCTGTAATGTGTTTACCCTCACAGCACCCCTGAGGGCAGTAGAGTGCAATTATCCCCGTTTTACTGATGGATAACTGCAGTATAAAACAGATGAAGCCATTCACACAAGGAACAAGAGCTCTTTGCTCTACTTATTGTGAGCAGGTCATCTTGCTGCTAGTTTTCCATTTGGCCTGAATCCCAGTCAGCAGTTGAGCACCACATCCAGCTGACAAAACTCTGCTCCAAGAAATCACCACAAAACCCCAAACCTTAATAAAACAATGAAGGTATAAGTAAAAGCTTTCTCTTGGGGAAACTTTGAGCTCCTGAGTGCCACAGAAGGCAGTACTAGTTTGCAACACAGTCTCTCAACCACAGTAAAGACACTGTGGGTGAGCTCTCCTAGGACATGAAGTTGCTGTGCTCCCCTCCTTTCCCAGCTCACACTGCTGGCCCCTGGTTCCAAGAGGGTGCAGTTCTGGTGCTGATTATGGGATTGACCTTCTCCAAACAGAAAACACTCATTGCTGAGAGTGAACAGCAGCGACATAGTCATCACACACAGACCTGGATGAAGCAGGAAACACCCCAGAGCTGCTCGCTGCTCTGTCTGTCAGAGCTATGAACTTTATATATTGGGGATATAAATGAAATCTTATGTCCTCCACACATGAACAACCAGTGTGATATGGGGTACACATTTTGCTCTAGTATTTCCCTCTGAAGCATCTGTTATGGGCCTTTGGGAAAGTTTGCCTTTCTAGAAAGTTTAGAGCTGAGCCATTTTAAGTGTTTTGGAATTCTGCTTGCTATGAACATTTTGATGTGAACTCTGTACAAGACCACCAAGAAGAAATGGATCAGGAACTAAGAAAAAAGGAAAAGCAGATTTTCTGCTGAGGAGTGACTAGACAGTAAATTGTCCAGAAGCAGAACACATTTATTAATTTTATTTATCAGTACCATGGACAGAAGAATAAAACATTCACGTAAAGGAAAGACAATCCTATTCCTTATTGGGTTTTGGTATTTTTTTTCTTTTATTTTCTGTTTTAACTTAGTGCTGCTTAGCACAAAGACATGAACCTGTGAATGATTTTTGTTGCTGGTCTAAATCAGCAAAGAAAGGACAGTTTAGATGTGTTAGTAAAATCTTAATCTCAGTCTGCTTCAGTGCATATTTGTAATAGGAGTTGTGACACTGTTTATATCATAGAGATTAAATTTTGCTTTCACATCCCAGACATTTCACATTGTAAATCTTTTCACACTGTAAATCTCTTCACAGCTTGCTTCGTGTCCTGGTCTCAGTCACTCAAGATCTGCCATTCTGGGTTAGACCATGGTATCATTACGTTACAAACACTGGCAAAGGGGTTTGTGGTTAGCACTTCCTCTATGGGAAAAAAGGGAAAAATAAAAAAGGAGGCAAGTTTTTACCCTTCCAAACCAAGTATCACAATCTCACATAACGGACAGTAATTTTTTTTTTTTATGAAAGAAAGCATCTGTGGCCCACGACCTTATTCTCATCCCCCTTCCCCCCTCTGTTCACTTTTATCACTTCCCCTCTTTCTTGACAACAATTTCACATCGCGAAATAGTAAATTGTGTTACAAAGCCTCTTACAGACATGAGGTGTGTATGGTCTTGCTGGGATAAAATTGCCTTAGAAGTCATAAAATGTTTCCCACTCTTTCCAGAAAGGAAAATTTGTAATCAAGTTTACTGACTAAGTTTGTGTTTAAGTGATTTCCTTAATAAAGTAGATTTATGAAGAACCCAATTGCTTCCCTGGTTCAAGGTATTAAATGGAAGTAACACCTGCATATCCACTCTAAAAAATATTCAGAAAATTCTGAGTTTTCCCATGAAATTCACCTCATTCTTTTGGTTAGCATCAAATTCCACACTGACAAAGGGCTGATTCCTTTTCCTTTGGGAATTGCACAGATCAGAGTTTGCTCTATGAGTTTTTTGGCACCAAGTTGGCAGCAAGTGTTCTAGTTAAGTTTACCCAAACACAATTAGATTTCAGATGCACTCTAATGCTATTCTTTTTTTCAGGTCAGTGATCAAATGCGGTAAAATGAGTCAAAAGGCAGCACATCCAAGTCTTATTCTCTAACTTAGGATTGGCATCTATTCCCTTGCCTTACTGCAAATTTATGTACAGCAATTTTTTCTTTTCATGGCCATTAATGCAGTTACAATTGCTAGTTGAATAACCATGATCTTTCCCTCATTCTCCCATTCAAATAAAAACCTGTTTTTCTACAAAGAGTCTCCTTCACTTTTTCATGTGTGGCAGTGTCAGCTCCTGATGATCTTTCTGTTCTACTCACCATGGAATGGTAATAATGACTGTAGTCCTCTGTCAGCATGACAAACACTCTGATTTGCTTAATAAGACTCTAAAAGTTTTAGCAAAACTTATTTTTGTCATTATTTAGGACCTTGCCCAAGGGTTTTGTGTTTTGCATCACTGGGAGAAAGGGGAAAGAGTGAGTTCAGGCATGTATCCAAGTGGAGAGCTGTCCCCCTCTTTTTTAGCCCCCAGTACAACGGAACCACTTAATATGAAACTAATTTCTGACCTTTTGTACATCCTGCTTAAACATATGAACACCTACTGCTGTTTTGCGCCAACAGCTGCTCATCTTCTCTTAACTGTTTATGCATTACAAAATTAGGACTGCATTTGTAATCATTAGACTTGATGCTAATTTAGATCTCAGTTTCTGTAACAGTCCGAGGAGCTGCAGAAGGAACAGATTAATGAGCAGAGTCACAAACAAATGTGCAAAACCAGAAAATCTGAGACTAAACACAACACTGAAAATGAATGTGCACACTATCAGGGGTTGAGGCATAAACTGAACAAGGAAGTAGCACTGCAAACCACAGTGTACTAAAAGTGACATTTTTCATACCTTCACATATGCTCTGCAATTCCTGCACATTTCAGACTTATAAAACAGAGCAGGTTTGTCCAGTAGGCCTTCAGCTGTGTTTCAGTAATTTAGAAACAATAAATTGAACAAAAAATTGTTTTTAAAAGTTTTAGCAAAACTCATTCATTAACAGTAGTTCATTCTAGAAAACAGGCAGTGCACAAAGAGAATCAATTTGATATTCTCAAAGAAATGTTCAAGACAGACACTTTGAAATGGAAAATATATTTTAATCCCAGTAAATATACCAACTGAAAAGTCACTTAAAAGACCTTCTCATACTTGTGAAAGTCCAGTGAGTCTAGTCACTTCTGAGCTTAGGTTGAATTCTAGAATTTGTGCTTGAATTATTTTGATTCTGCCTAGGAAGATGCAAATAAAGAGGACAAAAAAAGCCAAACTGACCAAACTAAAACTTTCTTTTAGTTTAATTTAATTAATTGTATTTAAAAAAATTATTACATTAAATTTTAATTCAAATTTAT
>VYXF01003149.1:742060-804360 GCA_013397295.1 Polioptila caerulea
ATGTAATTTAATAGAAAAAAATTAAAATAAAATAAAATAACAAAGAAAATAAAGAAATAGCTCTGGGTTGCAATTGCTACCATCCTTCTCAATCTCTTAGCTGCAAAATACATCTCTCATTTCAGTTTTTCAAGTCTGTTATTCTTCCCTCAATGAACATCAACTATTGTTTACCCTCATCCGTTTTCAGTCAGCCTTCTCTTTCAACATCCCACTTCTCAAAATTCACATCTGTGTAAAGAGCCATTTGCTCAGTTTCACACCAATACTAGCAAGTCTTTCCAAAATATGGAAATAAAAAATAATTTATTTCCTCTTTTCTCTTCGCACTGCGATAAGTGGGACTGAAAGCCTTGGTTACTCAATCACTAATTCCTAAAGTCCAAAACCCCCTGATGTGACCAAAGTCAATCCACTTTGCCACAGACTTATTAGCAATACTACTGTGATGAGTGAAAGGATGATGATGTATCTAGGAGGTCAGAACACGGCATTCCAGGGCACAGGAATGTAGTTTACATCTTGGCAGATAGTAAAAATGTAGATGAAATGCATGCATCAAGTTTACAAATCACCTCAGCCTGACGAGATTTTAAAGGCTGATCAGCAAAAAACCACTCCATTAGCTCTAATAACAAGTCCAGAGTGAGAAGATTCCTAAATGGCCTCCTGAAGGAGTTCAGAAGCACCTGAAATGTATTCAAAAACAAGTAGATCAGTACCAGTACTTTCAATGCAGGCTACAAAACTCATGGCGACAGAGAAAAATCAATTCCCATTACATGGATTATCTGAAGAAATTTCTGGAAGACCACAATAGACATAACCTCAGTTGAAATAAAAAGCAATTTGGTTTGAACTGTGGCTCCTTTATAGTCAAGTAATATTGAAATGCACTTAAATTAAAAAGAGACTTAAAAAACTTTAAGTCTTCAATGCACAGAGAGTGCAGGAATGAAAGGAACTCCAACAGCAATGGGCTTTGTTCCAGCAGCTTGGAACTGCCAAAACAGTGCTTGGCTGTGGAATTCCGAAGTTCTCACAGACATGGAATGATGCTGACTGGGAACTGCATGTATGAAACCACGGGAACAGAGGCACTGTGGCAAACATGTGAAGGACTGTCTTTTAGAAGAAGGGCTGTGTGAGGGAGAGGTTACGGGGTGTGTGTGTAGGGCCCAGAGGAGGCAGTTCAGTCTCATCCTGTGCGTGCAGTGTTAACATCCTTTTGCACTCTGCCAGGTGTCATCACTTAAGTCAGGCAAAAATTACTAACTTTATGGTTACTTTTCTGGTTTGAGTTTGTTTGGGTTTTTTTCTAAAACAATACATCATGCATGCCTGGCAATGGCTTTAGTTTTGACATAATCTTTTCATCTCTGTGCAACAAAATGAAAAATACATGTCCAGGAATTCCTGATGTTTCAGCGATGATAAAGACTGAAAAATTCATTGTATCTCTCATTCACTATGATTGTCAGCTTCTGTAAGTGAATAAATTAATTATTTCATTCAATTCATAATTTAGTCTAGCCCTCTATGTCTTCTTTTTGATCCCTCTCTTGCTAGGATTTTCTTTTGCTGTAGTACACTTCAGTTGGTTTGAAGACGATGCTGAAGCCACAAGCAACATTAAAAGCTCCAGCTAGAGTGGGCTTGCTCTTTTCATGTTTGTTGCAACATGTTTTATATTAAAATGCCATTTGGGCATTACTGTCTCAAATCAAATGAAAAGGCTTCAGAATCACCAAGTGTTCTGCAAGGTAATGTTATATTCTGCATGTAAATCCCTTTCTTTTTCTTTTCCCCAAGATTTTTCTATAAATCTCAAAAGAAAACATTTAGCTTGCCTCAAAGTAGTTAAAACCTATAAAGATTCCCTTTAAATTATTTATCTACCACACTCCCATCTTAAAAACTTCCTCTGTCTGAAGGGTTCTGTGAGGTCTTAAGGGATGATGTATAAATTACCCAACAGCAAGAATTTCAAAAACTCTGATTTAAAAGCTGAGGAAAGCATGGTTTCTGTTCTATCAAGTTTCTATGCGATAAAATAGAAGAATAAGACATAAACCACTTGGAAATCCTTCAAAGGGATCCTAGAGTTATAAGTGGTGGTGGTTCTGGGTTGGAATTCTCGAGCTGATTCCCATCAACAGAAGTATTCTCATCTGCAGCCTTTGCATGCCCACTGACTCAGATTGCCATAACAAGACTGTGTAAGGAGCAAATATGTACAGATGATAGTGGAACCTTGTGAAGTTGTCACCATGGATTAATTTGCAGGTTTATCAGCTAAAACAAATTCCAAGTGAGGCTGGCAGGTTTTCTAAATTGCAGGTTTATCAGCTAAAACAAATTCCAAGTGAGGCTAGCAGGTTTTTGACCTGGTCAGTCAGGTTTTTGCTCCTATGCTTTTCCAGCAACAGAGTGGCACCTACCCACAACAGAGGTTGCCGCCATCTGTGAGATTTTTCATAATTAACAGCACAAGTTCCAGGAGTTCTTCAGACAAATCTCTCTTTCACATGAGCATGCATTGTATATGCGCTCATATAGCACAGAAAAAGAGCAGTTATCAGGTTTGAGAGGAAGAGAGGGATTATTCTCTGTATTTGAGTGACATATTCACAGGGACATGGGTCCAAGCAAAAAACAGAAGAAGAAATGAAGATTTTTGGAATGACAATGGGTTTCATGCACTTCAAAACTGTCATTATGTTTATGTTTGTTATTGCCAGCTCAGAGCAGTTTCAAATGGAAAGGCAACTGGTTTGGGCAAAGTGACTGCTAAAATATTATTTCATGCTTCCTATCACATGCTGCTCTTTCTTCTGTAAGTCCCTGTCCCTGTGCTGACTCACAGTGAGCTGTTGTCTCCCTCACCTTGCCCTTTTGATATGAGAAGGAATAGCTGTAGATGGCAGGCACTTAAAAACTTCAGTCCAAGACCATACCACTGAAGCATGATAAATAAAGCGTGCCAGAACAACAGTAAAGCAAGATCAATGCAATACCTTACACCTAAATCCTAACCTTAGATACTGTGCAGCCAATCAAAGCCTTTAACAATACTGTAGAATCACAGCCCCACACATTAACCTGCACTACATAATTGCATACATGAGATTACCTTATAGAACCTCCTCATCTCCTTTGATCGTGACAGTGCTTTATTTGTAGGGATAAGAAATGTTACAGAAATTTTCCTGACTGATTAAGTTGAGCTGGAACTAAATATAATCATGCATTTATAGGAATGAATTTCTTGTTTTGTTCACACTGGTAGTTTTCATCTGAATATTCACATTTACTTTTAAGCATGCACTGCATAATATGCACTACACAAGTCATAGATGAGGAAGACCTGGATAATATTGATTTCAACAGACATAACCTTTTAAATCCTTTCCAGGCACATAGAAAAAGCAAATACTTAAGGTCATGGAAAACATAACCATAATTTCCTTATTATGTGTAGTTGTTCCTGTGTCACCTACATCAGGTGACCCTGCCTTGACAAGGGCTTGGATGAGATGATCTCCAGAGGTCCCTTGCAACTGTGATTGCTGTGATTCTGTAAACAACAAACTTAAAACATCAGAAGATAGCTTTAAAAAAAAAATCATCTTATATGGATAAATCAAAGCTTTATATATTAATATGTAATCATGTTCGATACCATACTACTTCAATTTGAGAAAATTTTGTTGCCTAGAAAACTGATCATAAAATATTGAAAATACTTTGTATTATGCTATAGATTTTAAATAGCACAGGAAAAACTCAGATGTAGTTATCTTGTGTTAGGCCAGCTGATACAGCAAACAAAACCAGACAAAATTTTGCAATTAGTGTTCTGTCATAAATTCATAGAAAGAATAGAACAATCCAGCTTAACTGCAGGTTAATGATTATAGCTCTTAATGTGGTCTAATTACATAAATCAATTGGACCACAAGAGAGGAAGAGGTAGTTAACCTCTGTCAATAGAGTGTAGGGGAAGGTAGACAGCATAAAAATTTCTGTGAGCAATAATACCAGCATCTCTATGTTGTTCACAGTTTTAGTATCTTTGTTATGAATTCATATTCTAAAATAGACTTTTCAAAGTATTTTATATGACCTCTCTCCAGTTTTCCTGATTTATGTCCTTAGACTATTAGGGAGTTAGTGAAATGATAGCACTGCTATTTTAAATTTGCAGTTCTGGAATAGGATGCCTAACACTTAGTTCTAGTCCAGATAGATTATTGAAAAACCAAAACCCTCACAGACAAAAGAATGGATGCTACCAAGTGCTATCATTAAAGAGAGAGAAAAAATGCCAAATCATTTGTTTGCCCGAAAAGGGAAGCAAACCTAAACTCTGCTAAGCAAGCAAAGGCCAAGAAAAACTGAACTGTAAAATCAGAGCAATGGTTCCCATCGTAATTTGCTTGAACTTTTTGCTTTTATCTTCTTTGTCTAAAAGGATCTGTGTGCTCAAAAGCTTGTCTGCTTTCCCTGCAATCATATCAAATACTGCTCTTCCAACAGAGCTACATCTTGCTAGGATTCCCACACTACAACCACTGCAACAACCTTACTGTCTTGAACTATCTAGATTGTAAAATAAATTAGTGCAGATTCTATCAAAAAATATTCTACAAATATGAAGTGACATAATTGTAAATGACAGTATGTGGGAACAGTACCACTCCATTTCTAAAAATGTTTTCTTTTCTCTGTCTTCTTGCAGGACAACTGCTGGTGCTGAAACCCTAGAATGTTGCATATGCTCCAGGTTCAGGAAATGTGACACATTTGATACTAAGAAAGTTTTCCAAGGAACCTGACTGTGAACTTCAGACCAGCTCTTAAAAACAGCTTGCTGTGCAAAGACTGTGAAAGAATTATACAAAAAATAATAAAAAGTCCAAATGGCTATGAAGCATCCAGGGTTTATACTTTACAGAGCAGTGTATAGACACACAGAGAAATCATTATACCTTTGCTAATCCTCACTAAGCATGCTGTTGGTTTTCACAGCAGCAATAAAAAGGACTACACTTTGAACACCAATAAAAAGTACACAAAGCTTTCCTTGTGTGAGACAAGACCACCTTACTCCCCTGAGTAAGAACAATCGTGCTTGTAGTGCATTTATAACCTGGTTTTACACATTTGCAAACTGAGCAACAAGTACTGAAGTATTAGATATACTTATTAAGTAACACTACTGAGGTCTGACTCCATTTTTCAAGATATCCTTAAGGAAGCTTATACTTAATAAGAACAGTGATAGAAACACTGCTAGAGGAAGAGAATACACCTATCACAGAAGTACAAAATGAATAGGAAACAGTGCATATATATGAGCATTACATAAATTAGGGATCAAGAGAAACTTTATTCCAAGATGGCACTGTCAGCATATTCTCACCACTTTCTAATTCTCTGCTTCATTGTAAATATAAAAAGCTTTAACATAAATTACCACTAGGAAATTTACTTCTTAATTAATGTAGTCTTAAATTAAGGCACTGATTATAAGAGGAGATATAAGCTGTCTACTAGAACAAGTTATCACTTGAAACATGATTTTTGAAGACTTGATGAAACACAGTAATGCTAATAACAAATATTTTGCAAGCAATATTTCCAGAGCGCCCAATATCCACGAGAGCATATTTGACTATCAAAGTTCACTGATTGACATGTCTTCAAGACTCTGCAGCTAAGTCAAAATGAAAATATAGCAGAAATTCAGAAATTATGCTCTAAGGATCTATCTGCATCAGAGGTAATCAATTCCTGCACTTGATATGAATTCTGCATAGAAAAACATTATTCCATTTCAAAATAAAAACTCAATACTTTTTACTGAATAGAATGTCAATTCTACATGTAATACAAAAGTTTAACTCATCAAATTTAGCTTGTTTTGAAAAGCAGATTAATTTTTCCGTTTACTTGTATAATCTTTTCATAAGGTATTTTTCAAAATCCAAAAACACGTAAAAGCAGATGAAATAGAACAGAAACAGGTTGTATATTAAAAATAATATTTCATCCACCAAAAAGCAACTTTTGTGCCTAAGCATCCACCTGAGCATATAAATAAAGTAATATAGGAATTAATCATGGTGTCATACTCAGGGCTATCTAGATCTCCCAGGGTAGTGCATTTCCCTATCTAGCAGCAGGGAATGCTTCCTCCCTTATTTTGCCCTCATCTTCTGTGCTAACCACATCCAGCCATTAAAATTTTCTTTTTAACCCAGATAACAGTGAACTCACAACTTTTATATCATATTAGGTCAATTCATTCCGATAGACTTTTTCTGCCCAGCTCCACTTTGGAAGTCAACCCACGCCTGTGCTGAAGAAAACGTGTGCTCCTAAGTGTCATTTTTCGATGTATTTTTCTCTTCACACATCAGTCCCCAGTACATAAATTGAAACAAACATCCTTCATTCCTCTGTCTTGTCAGCTAAGATTTTAATTTCCTGAGTGCAGTGACTTATGTGCATTTCCAAGTCTCCCTGCAGAGAGCTTTGAATTCAGCTGGGGCTCCTGGATGCTGCTGGGGCTCCATCGTAGGCGTCAGGCACACAAAAGCACAGAGAAGGATCCAAAGCAGAAGTGATTCATACTGAATTAGAGCTCATAAGACCTCCTCATTAAAGAATTCCACAGTGGCTCTACTTACCATGCATGTCATTCCCTAAAGTACTTGCGTAGCATCTGCCACCCACAAATAATTAACTGCCTAAGAGAGAGGAAAGGTGTGTGCAGCAAGTCAGGTTGGCTGCTTCCCCATGTTCTGCTGTTAAGGGGATGTGAAAAGGGTAAAAACATCAAGGCAGAGCAGCAATTGCTTCACCACATAAAAGCACAAGGCAGCAAAGAATGTTTACACTTCAGCACTGACAGAGCAGATGAACACAGCTACCACAGAGCAACACTGTAAGCTCTGAAAAGATTTGCATTTAAGTGTGTATTAAACTCCCTCAGAGCTTTCCTGCCAACACAAATTGCGCTGGCTTGACTTCAGTGGAACTGCCAGAATTCTGCAGCCCAGTCCACAAGTACGTGTGGCTACAGGAGCACGAAGATGCTCACACAAGCTGACACAAAGTCACACAAGGATAAGGGATCATTACAGCAATGTAAATGCATCCAGCCTGGCAAAACTGTGCTGCTGTAACAGAAAGATCACAACTAGGAGCAACATATTTTCATATAAGCAACCTGCCTTTCAGAGAACAGATTTGCTCAGCCAACACAATGCAAAGGTTCAGGGAAACAAGCAGGAAGGGGATTCTGGAAAAGGAGCAGCAGCTCACAGAAGATGAAAAAGGGGAGGCACTGTGTGCAGCCATTATAACGAAATCACCATATTACTGGCCAAATATTATTGCATTAAAGCTACAAGGTATTACAGATTTTTTTTCAGCTTATTAGCTGCCAAAAAATATAGAAGAAAATTATAAAAATTATTCAGGGACCAGATCCTTACAGAGAGAAGGAACACATGAAACATTGTCCTTAAGGTGGCAAATACCTTGTTTACATATTGGGAGAAACAAAACTGGAAAACCAGGATAGAGCGTGAGAGAACAGTTCTTGTGTGCAATATATTGGTAGCACCAGGCCCTGGCACTTCAGTAAACACAATCAAAGCAGCACAGCTGGAATTTGTTGCCCTCTGTGTTATCAGTTTATGAAAAGCTGCTTAATAGAGACAGTGCCATCTGGGCCAATTACCGACAGCACATCTTAGGCACAATGGAAAATGATTCCAAGTCACTGTGTTAAAATTCAACATATTTTCTTTCGTCTTGCTTTCCCTTTGATTTTGCCTACAAAATGAGGACCAGTAGTAATGACTTTGTCTTAGACTAAACATACTAAAATGCTAGGGTACTTTCCTATCTGCTTAATTGAAGGGATTTGGATGCAGAGATGTATAAGGGAAGAAATCAGCATAATTTTCTGGAAGTTTCAATGTAAAGGAATAAATCTCAGTTTTGGACTTGTCTACTCTTTCTCACATTATATACAAAGTACTTGTCTGGGAATAAGTAGACCAGTTTTCACTTCTTTACTATATTCAGATCACATGGAAGAAATAAAAAAAACCCCATGCTGTAATGCCACCAGCACACCATTACAATAAAGCCTATGCAATAAACCAGAATAAAATAGAACTATAAGGATATGAATATTATTACACTCTTGATGCCCTATCTGCCAGCATTTTGCATCAGCACAACTGATACATATTTTAGGCCTTTTTGTTTGTTTTTCTTCTAACAAATTATGCTTAGGCAAAACTAAATCATACATGGGACCTGTCCTGTGCTCTCCCAGCAGGACTGTAATATGCAGTTTTTCCAGCATAAAACCAATCTCTGTTTAAGAAAAACATTAATGGATATAGCCACCAGGTGACATTTAAAGGAATTTATTCTGGAAAAAAATCCTATGTTTAAAGTGTCCCATTGGTTGTAAATAACTTACTGTATATTCAGCAATAAAAATTTCACTGGGCAACATAAACCTACTTAACATCCTAAGGGGGATTTGTCCTCTCTGAAGAGAATACTGGGATCTTGTTCATTCCTGAGGAGCACTGCAAAAAGAACAATTAATCCAAAGAAAGGCCCTTTAAACCTGCCACAGAACTGCTCTTGAAGGTTGCTCCTTTTTTACATTTGGCAGAAGACACAGCAATGTCATATGTGGTAGATGTGTTCAGTACATGTCCAAATAGGTACCAGAAATCACAGTGAGTAGCTCTGAGCCTTCCTGCTACAAAATTGCTTCAGAAAAGAGCTTCATTCCAGTACTTTAGTTGAAATTTGTAAGAACTCATCTGGCAGATGTAAAAACTCAGTAGGGAACTGTTACCATCTACCTTCAGTGATTGACTTTATAAAATAATTGCTCTTTCATTACTGCCCAGGGGAAAAAAAAACCTAAAAAAAAATTATGAACACTCCTGTCTTGCAGTAACTTATATGACCACAAATAAAAATCTATTTTTATTGTACTAAGGTTTGTGTTGTTTAAATCTATAAGCAAACAGGCACAAGGAAGGTGTGGGAAAATGACAGAGGGTAAAACTAGAGAAAACTGGGAAGTTATATTCACATTCCAACAGAAGTTATAATAGTAGGGGAATTCTGGGCTGAAATGCAGTGGCTAAATGCAATGCCCTAAACCTCTGTGACCCTCCCCACACAATGCTAAGGGAGATGAAACAAAGGGTAGAGCAGAATGAAGACACCGTGGCCAGGTTCTGTTTCAATCTCTGCAGGAATGGGAATTTAACATTCTCAGGTAGGTGATAAACCCCAAAGCAGCTGCTAACCAAGGGAGAGAGGAGATATCCTGTTCCTGACCAGCAGCTATGGCAAAATCATTCTCCTCAGGTGAACTTTGTTCATTATATTGTCATTGTCACAACTAACTCACACCTGCCTCCCAAAGTTACCCTCACTGGGCATGTGATCTTTATTTTATTAACTGTAAATCTGAGAGCCAAGGGAGAGAATTTTACACCTCTGGGCTGTTCTGTGCAGAATTCCCATGATGGTACACTGACAGACTGGTTGGGCACAAGGGTCTTAGCCTTCCTGAGGCACTGATAGACCATCAAACACAGAGGGTTTGAAGAAATCCTCCTTTCCTCATGACACAGGACTCCTGTTAAGAAGAATAATTTTATTCAAAATAACTTGGTGGAATATTAGTTTGTGCTGATTGTTGGCTGGGTAACAGAACAACAGAGAAGAAAAATCTCGTAACACACTGATGAAAATATTTCTGGAAGCAAATGTATACAGAAAGACACTGCTTTATGGTAGCAAGATATTTTCATAATCAGAGCCATTAGATTTAATCTTTCATTCTGAAATGAATATTCTAGTTGGATGTTGGTATAAAGCTGAATCCAACGAAGCATGAAATTATAGGAAGGTATTCTTATAGTATTTTCTGCTTAAGTGCATCTGCATTTTTTCACCGAGTGTACTCAAATTACTTTATAAATACCAATATTCTATTTTACAGATGGGGAGACTGAGATTCTGAATGGTGGTGTTTGCTGCTCAGGAATAATAAACAGTTTAGCAACAGAGGTTTCACACCTAGTGGGGATTAATTCAAACAGTGCTACCTCTTGAGCCACGCTCCCAAGGCATGACTATGCAAATAACTTCTGCATGTTTTTGTTTCTCTGGCAAATCCTATCTCTAGTCAAGAGACTCCCAGGTTGTCAAACAAAGTGTATTAAATTCCTTTTGTCACAATTAGCAAGAGAAATGTTTTTTTTTCAGAGTTCAAGCTAATCAAAAGGAGGTGGTTTTGGGTAGGGTTTTTTGCTTTTATGGTAAGGTCATAAAAGCAACTTAACAGTGGAAAGAAATAAAAAAAGGGTTTAAGAAATTAGTTTATTGGAGACCAAGCTGCATCAGTATCCCAAACCTTGAATTTGGTAGCTAGACATCAGTGAGCTGGGGAAAATGGAGAGAATCATACTCATAGTCCTTGCTCAGGGACTCTTTTCACTGATCAGTCATTTACTGTAAAATACAGAAATAGGCCCACGTACACAGAGCAGAATAAAATATTGATTCAAAGTTTCTGAATTTTTTTTGCTTTTGAGCTTTTTTATGCTTTTTGAGGTCTGTAAAGATATATACACACATAACACCAAAAGATGTAAACAAATAACCTTTTACATCCTGAGATAGAAAAAAACCCTACCTAGAATTTTCCCAGCCTAAATCAGTACTTTCCAGAGCTGCATCTTTGCAGTTTATCATAAACTTAAAAATTGAAGTATCCGATTGCATAGCATAATGAAGGAGATACCTTCTTTGCTGATTGTTAATTTGCAGAATAATTAATAATGCTGGAAGAAACTTTATTTCCTAAGAAAATTTCATGTCAAAAACATGTTAAATAAGAAAAATGTCTGGAGAGATGGAACCGCAGTGCCTGCATACTGAGTGAGAAGACTTTGGGATTAATTAAAAAACTACTAGCTACTTCTACCAGCATGCATTCTCAGACATTGCAAAAATTCACCAGATATTATGAACTGGCAGCAGTAACCAAGAACAAACAAAGTAAAAAATATTAAAAAATAAAGTAAAAAAACTTCCCTTCCCAAAGTAAACCTTTGCATCCAAAAGAAGTGTAAAAGCTCAAAGTATGAGAGAGAATAGACTTAAAACAAATAGAACTTTTATGTAATGAAATCTATTGAATATCAAAACATTTTTGACCAAAAAAAATTATTAGTAATGTTTCTGATTGTCATTTTAGTGGAAAAAGTCAATTTCAAAAACATGACTTTAGGGTAGAATTTCTCTTTATTTTCAGTATTCTTGGTGCTTCACACTATGAAAATAATTTCTACTACTATTGGTTTTTTTAACCTACATTTCCACCAGCTAGAAAGTGAATGAATCTCCAGTACCATCAAAAATCGTCAATCCATTCTATTTCAATCTCCATATGTTCTTGTTCCTGTACCTTTCCCTCAGTTTCTCATATGAAGCACTTCCATCAGCACTTTTACATATTATTGCAAGCTGATCCATCACCTTTGGTAGAGAACCAGTAGAACAGGGAAAGAAATCTTTACGAAACCTTCAGTCAGGTACTTCATAATTTGGGATGTCCAACTAAAGAGACACTCGACAGCTTCAAGAAGTATTGGAGCTTGTATGATAAAAATAATGAAAAACTTCCCTGAGTAAATTCTTATACCATCCTGAATTTATATAATCACGATTTTTGGATCAGGAGAATGGCTGGAACAAAAATTTTTAAGATCCATGAGTCTGTCCCTCCAGCTCTGCACCCTTTCATCTGCTCTCCTGTGCATTGTCAGTTACAAAATATCAAATTTATTAATGCTTCCTTGTTAATACAGTGTAAAATTCCTATGTAAAAGTAGGAGAAGCATCTACCCAGAAAAAAAAAACCAAAAACTTGGGTTTTTTTAACACAGAAAACAATAATTAATCTCTTATGAATCAGCATACTCACTTTTCAAAATATAGTGATGCATTAAAAAGTAGTTTAAATGTGTTACTTCTTTTTTGTTTGGGTATTTCTATTTTAAGTAGCAGGAGTAGGCAAATTAAGAAATGTCAATTTGTTTATGCACTTTAGCATAGATATACAACAGAGGAGGGAGAACTGAGCCATGAGATAAAATGCCACATTTTATATACAAATAGCAACCAGGCTATAATACGTATTTTGTGTTAAACAAAGACAAAATAATAAATCTATAGGAAACAGGAAAGTACTGTATCTGTGGGGCACAGGGGTCCACTTATGAATTCATGAGACCAGACTGAGGAGATACAGCAGCTTCAAAGACAGTCTGGCACTGTTTTCTCAGCTAGTCCTTTCACAGAAGGACTTTCAGTAGAAGGCTGCCCAGGAAATACAAGTTTTATCTGGGACTTGGACTCAAAGAATTCTTACTGGTCACTTCCAACTTGAGATATATGCTATGATTTATAAAATTACTGCATTTTCAGTATCAACTTCAGCAGGCTATCCTGGGAATTTCTGACACCAATCTTTGAACATTATCCTTCGATTTAGATTATGGCAAGCCCATAGCCATGCAAAGGAAGAAAATCCCAGATTTTATTTCCAGAGGAAGTTCTTAAATCAAAACAACCCCAAGCAGACTTAGATCTCCGGAGTGCAATAGAAGGGGAAAAAAATTCAATTCAATTCAATTACTTCTTTAATTAATTTTTTAAGTTCTTTGATTAAGCAAGACAACTGGTTCATATAAAGTAATCACTCCTTGAAGAGCACTACACAGCACCAGCATGTCTACATCCAGCCTGGAACAGCAGAACACCTGAGCACTGGAAAGAACACCTTCAGTGCTCTTCTCCCATACATCCTGAGATGTCCCTTTGAGGGAAGATGCTGCAGCACATGGCAGCACCGTGCCTCTCATTGCATTGTCCTTGCCTTGCTGGTGCCTGTTTTGCAGCAGTTTAGAGGCTGGAGACACAGGCTAAAATAAAAGACCTGCATATGCATCTGCTGGAGCAGGCAGGTTTTTGGTGTCTAACCAGAATGTATTTGAGAAAAGGAGCATGCCACAGATGCCCCCTCAAGGCAGCCCAGAATTCCTATCTGCCAATGGCACAAAAGGTTTAATCAACATATGAGAAAGAAGGAGGGAAAGCATCTGCTGACCTGCTCTAGCCAAGACGAAGACAATTTCATTCTTCTAAAAATGAAGTAACACAGCAAACAATCCCCTATTTTATTGTGGGGGAAATGCGAGGCAGCCAACCATCCCTATTAAATCAAGCTATCCTGAGCTGCCCTCTGAAGCTGCAATCCTCAGAACTGCAGTCTGGGATTTGCAAAATTAAAACATTTCTTAAGTAATCACCATTTTATAAATAGGAGAACAATTTCCCCTGTAGCCAAATCTCTATATGTGAGACAACAAGCAAATGTTGCCATATTTTAAATATTAACTCTTCTATAGATACACCTCATTTAAGATGCTCTCTTGTTAACATGCCAAGTCTCAAATGGCTGTACTATAAGAATACTGGGTTATATCCTCAGCTTTATAAATCACTGACTTTATTTCAACAGAAATAACTCAATGCACATCAGCAGCACACTGTTTATTGCTGAACTTGCATAGGAAGGAGTGCTTTGAAAAATATAATGTCCCTGTCATTCATTTCAGGAATGTATTTGCATGATGACTGGTCAAAGCTGGCTTTTCCCTTATATTTTCCCAGCTTTACTGGCAGCTATTATTGGCAATTTTATTTATTTTGAAAGGTTTGTCCTCATCCTTCTTATCCTCATCCTTCCATCATTTGAGCATGGAAAGGTCACAACAAGGTTTCCCCAGAGATGTCTCCAAGTCTCTTGAGGTTAAACATGCAACAACCCAAAGTACAGCCTCTATCCAAATATGACTATAAGTTAATCATCTTAATCCATAAATAGGGGACAGACTGGTGAACTGTCCAGCATGGCAGTAGGCTGCACACCAGGATTTCCCTTGATTGGGGAAGCCTCTCAAAATTACTCCTTGAGGCAGAGCAATTCCTTGCAACAGATTTGCAGTGTGAATAAAAGCCTATTGAACTTTGAAATCTTAAAGGAGTGATATAAAGGATAGATAGCAGATTTATAATCCTTTAGACGCAAACTACTGACCAAGTCTCAGACTAATTCTGGATCCAGCTGCACCCAAATTCCCCTCAGAAGGGAGTTTAAAGTTAAAAAGAGTTAAAAAGAGTTAAAAAGAGTTAAAAAGAGTTAAAAAGAGTTAAAAAGAGTTAAAAAGAGTTAAAAAGAGTTAAAAAGAGTTAAAAAGAGTTAAAAAGCAAGGGAGTTGTTTCTGAAACTCATGACTCAGTGAGAGGGTGTCCCTTGCAGTTTTATCCGACCCTGTCCTCTCTGCAGTAAATGATCAAGTGTACCTTGCCATTGGATCTCGTTAACCCCTGCCACATTAACTACCAAACTTTTTAAAATCACTGTTTTGTATCAATAAATATATTACTACTTCTCTATTACAAGAGAAGGCACAGCTTTATCCATGACATCTGGGTGTAAGATTTCAACTACAATGCCTATTTTCAACAGATTACCTCCTGAGCAATTAATTTGCTAGAATTTTCTTGCCCAGCCAGATGGATATCTTAAAAAATTTCTTTCAAGCATCTGCAATGAAAATGTGGTCATATGAATGTATGAATCAGGAATAGGTGTAAAAAAAAAAGAAAACCCACAAAAAAAAGAGACATTGAATAGAATGTTCACCTAAAAACTATGGATAAGCACACTTATTTTTGACATCTAACTTGGTTTCTTTTGCTTAAGCTCTCATGGGGACCTTTCAACTGGAGCAGATGTTCAGACCAATGGTTTTGACAGCAATTGAATAAATTAAATTTAATTTAACAAATGTTAAACCTGAATTTCACTAACACAGAGGTATCAGAAACTTTGGCTGAGAAAGAAGAGCTGGGAAAGTTTATGAAGGTGTTTATGTGTAAAAATAATATAAAAAACCACATGGGCAGTTTTATTTCAAGGACCAATGTAAAAAATGAAGAGCCAGAGCATAGCAGAAAGTTATTTTGTGGCTTCTTTGGTTTTATTTAGTTTTGGATTTTTTTTAAGTAAAATTAATCTAGGGACAGGAAACAAAATGAAGCATAAGCAATACAGTCAACACAAAAGTGTTGTTCTAAATAAAAGGGCAAGCCTCCCAGTAACCAACCTTTTGTTATTTAGACTGTGTAAAATTAAAAATACCACTGACTTCCATCCAAGAAGCTGCAGAAAAGAATAAATCAATGGATCTTTTTAAGGCAAGCATTGATACCTTTATTCTGGTGGAGGACAAAAAACTGCACAGCATGATAAAAGGTCTTTTCGTATGCATTCAGTATTTACATAATATCTGACAATGGTGAGCTTTATCAGATTTTAATGTGTGCCCAATTTACATAGTGATAAAAATATCTGACAACACAGCCCCAGTTTATGGACTGTTTATGGACACTCTATTTCCTTGCTACACACAAAAAAGGCCTCGCTTGAGCACACACAACATGCACCAAAGGAGGATGGAGAAACAAACCACACTTCACACTCCAGGATTTTATCTGTGCAAGTGATAATATCTTTAAATTCATAATCCAAAACATAGGAAAACACTCCTGGTGTGCAGACACAAAGCTGATTAAAGAGTCAGGTTGTCAGTGGAGCAGCTTACTGGCAATTAGTTGATGGTCTAAGCAGAGCAGCCTCCTATGAGTTACAATCACCTTTGTACTTGGACTAAATTTGCCAAAAGCAAAAAAATATTTCACAGTTTGTAAGCAGAACTTGCAAGAGTTCCAGGACTACATTTAAAGAGAGGAAAAATATGAATTCACCACCAAGTGTAGACACTTAAAAGCTTAAAGGCAATGAACATAGAATGCAATAGAACATCAGGAAGTTTATGGGGAAAAAAGAAATATATAGATATATTTTCTCAAATAATAGCCCTGAAGTTTAAGAAACAATTCACTGAAGCATGCTAGTTGCTATTAGCCCTATAGAGTTTGTGAAAAAAAGAAAGGACCAGTGGATTTAGATTGCATATTTTATACTGACGGAAAAAAAATGCTAAAAAACAGAACATGAATGGTAGAATATTGTGACAGAGAAAACAGAAATGTAGAAGAAGAATAAGCATTCAAGTCCTTAAAAGATTATGTATTCATTACTGGTGAAGAAACAAGTCCACTTACTTAAGTTTCCTTAAGCTGCTTAATACAATTTATACAGAGACTAAATCTGAACTGTCACAGCCAGACTACAGAACTACCATGAGGTGATGGAATGACAGATTCTGATTACCTTACATCACATCTTAGAAGAAAAGGGGGAAAAAAGTTTGAAACTAAGGCCACAATGTTCCCACTTGTGTGCCTTAGGTTGTCACCAAGAAAAATCTGTACTTTGGCACCTAAGTCCAAGTGTCTTTATTTCATCACTTACAGCTCATAAATAAAGCCTTTGATGTGAGACCAGTATTGGATTCACCACCTCTATAAATCTCTACATTTTTATTTGCACACCTATTTTCAGTTTAAAACTATAATGAAAAAAAAAGCTCCCAAAAAAAGGAAAGTGCAGTTGTCCTCACTCATGTGCAAACATATGATGCAGTTAAAACATAAAAAAACCCCATGCATGAAGGTATTTTGTAGCACTTATGAAATTACTTCAGAGACAAATAAGGAAGGCAAGTCAGGCCTTTAGGTGAAAAATCCCACTGAATTAATGAAATTTCAAATGTTAATATCTTAACATGTACCATATATAGGCTATTAAAGATTAAAATAGACCAAATATTTCAAAACAGATCACAATGCATGAGATATAAAATATTCTCTTAGTTTTCCTTTACACAGATGGAATTCTCTTGCTGAAAGTATAGTAAGAATCAACCAAAATATAACTCTAGATAAAATCTATTTTTCAATAATAAAAAAACTGCTTAGCTAAATAGGGATAAATCTAGATATTTTTAATATTAAATTATTATATATTATTTATATATTTATATNATGCTTAGCTAAATAGGGATTAATCTAGATATACACTGATTTTTTTTAATATCTAATAAATTATTGGTAACTCAATATGAGAGAGATTATACATTTAATTTCAAAGTGCTGTGTCTATGTACAGATCCATGTTGGTGACAGCAATCAGGTTTCCAGCTTCCACACATGCTTCCTTTCTGCTTTGGATAAAACACAAACACAGTCAACTTTTACAGGATTATTTTTCTATGCATTATGTACTATAAGAAGCAGAGGCAATGACATCTCTTCTCTGAGGGTACTTTTGGCTGCACAGGAAAGAGGAAACAAGAGATTTTTTTTTTTTTTTTTGGTCTGGTTTTGCATTCCAAGGAGGTTTAGATACCTGTCTATTCAAATAAGCAGGTGCTTAGCCAAAATTATCCTAAGAATGGTTGGTACCTCTCCCTGCAGTAATCAGAATGCAGAGTTTAGCACTCATTTGCAAGGATCATAACTAATAGAGTAAAAATCTTTGTTTAAATGTTTTCTTGGCTGAGCATGTTCAAAATTAATGTCACATTGAATTTTTGCAGTTGATGCTTTCATTTACATTTGATATGGGACTCAGATCCCTTGTAAGAATTTTGGAAAACAGTGTATGCATCTTTAATTTTTAAAAAAAACTCTTTGTGTTCAAGGGTGTTTTCCTCCAAGTTTCAAACCTGGCAAGCAGTTGCAGGCCTCTCAGTGATTTCCATTTCAACATTTGATTTATTAAAAATACCCTAGATATAGTTTAATTTACTTGCAAATATTTTTTTCATCTGTCTTAAATGGAAAACCTGTGCACTTGAAAATTGTTTATTTCCACAGCAGGATCTCCAAATATCTGTGTAATGTCTGTTGAAATTCTATTCTATAATTTATTGCAGCAGTATTTCTTCAGGCATCATAGTCGATGTGCTTATTGTAACTTCTTTAGTAGCTACTTTAAAGGAAAAAATTTTCTTTGTCTCTCCCAGCTCAGGATAAAGAAAAGCCTCAATTTCACTAAGTTTTCCTAGATCAATTTAATTGTGTATTTACTGATAAAGAAAGTGAAGAGAGAACAATTTGGAAAAGATTGTTCTTTTTATGATATAACAACATGCTACACATGTTGCTTGTGTCACAGAGACACAAATTGTCCCAAAAACGTTTCTTAATTTACAGTGAGATTCTCTGGTATATTTAATCCAAAATCATAAGCATCTTGCAATCAATAATCCATTAAGTCAGTCTAACAGGAGTTCAGTTTTTGGATGGTAACGTTCTCATGAGATCAAAACCTTCCTAGCTGTACTCAAAATACTTTCTTCTCCTGGCTTAGAACACAACTTGAACCCGAAACTCTGTGGCGTGTTCAAATCCATGTAATTTAGCAACTTCCTAAAAAGGGTTTATGAGTAACTTGAAACAGTGATTCCTTCCTGAAATGTGTAATCAAAATACTTCAGTAACTGCTGCAAATGCAACTTTCAGATTCTGTTTTCCTGTGGTCCTGGTTATCTGGGTAATCAAAATTTAATGTTAAAAAATGCTCATTCTTCAAGTTATCTCTTTTTAATGATAATAGTATAAATGGATAGAAAACCTCTCAACCTGTGTCTTGTAAAGTTCACAATCTTTGGTGTTTATTATCCTCCAAATAAACTTATTTTCTGTCTGCATTTGTACATGCATGGAAATTAGGCTATGACAAACAAGATGAATTCTATCTGATGAAAAGTAGTCTGGACTGAAAATTATGCTGCAGATACCTACCATATGAAAATACTTCTTAAGAAAAACTGTAATGAAATGTACTTTACATTAAATCCAAAATATAATATAGGAAATTGCTCTGATAGCTTCAGTGGAGAAATATCTTCATAGTGATTCTTCATATGTAACATCAGGAAGTATTATACAATACATTTTATGTATGTGTTATTGATTTACCACGTTTTTATTAAATTTTTGATTAAAAAAGAAAAAAAAATCTAATTTATGAAGTTGCAGGTTAGTAGTACTCTGCATTTAAAACACATTTTAAGGAGAATTAATTCTGATTAATAAATTTCTATCAAATGATTAATCTCTTGATTATTTTAATTAGAATTTCCAAAGTGTACATTACTTCTACTACTAGAGTAGGCAATAAATTATATATGCACTTGGTTTTATATGGCTTACAAGCTTGACAACTTGCTTATTCAGAATGACTAACTAATCTATCACTTTTTCAGCAAAGAGTTCAAAGTGTAAAAAGAATCCTAATAAATTTACTAAACACCATCTATGTACAGAATGAAATTCTGTACACACACGGTTAAGCAGGAGAATGTTCTCAGGTATTAGAGTTTACAATTAAATTTGATGAGCTAATAACTAATTGTTTCCGTGTTCTAAAAATTTCTGCATTTTAACGTAATTAACAACACAAGCTCTTTTTGCTTTTCTGGGACACTTGTTCAAAAAAAGCAACACAAAGGACAGAAGTTACTCCACCCTAAGCCTAGAGAGCAGGACTGTTTTAAGGTTTCTGGTAAAAATGAATTTATTATTTCCTGAAAGTGAGGCCCAAACACTGTAAAGCTAACTGGCTGCTCTTGAGGGGCAAAGCTGTCCTGCCAGAGCCTGACCTGATGTGACAGCCTTTAGGCCACTGAGCAAGCCAGGCTTAGTGGGCTGTAAACCCACACTACACTGGGGGCACTTCCAAACAGCAGCTCAGTGTCTGCCAGCAGTCACTGATTCCACATCTTCTGAGAAACTTCCTGAGTTTTTCGTCTCCCTATTTCCTTTTCCAGTGCACAGCCCAAATTTAGCTGAGCTCTTCTTTCTGGTGTCTGACTGTGTAGCCATTTAATGAGAAGAGAAGGATTTGGATATGTTCTAACTCATAATTAAACCTGGTTTGTTGTTGTTGTTTTTTTTTTTACAGCTTGTGGATCTTCTAATGGCTTTCTCAGGAACCTGGTGAAAAATATTATACAGACAAGTACAGCAGGGGAAGCAGAAGACTTCTGCAATATATAATTCTCACCTAGAGGCCTGGGTTCACATTTCCTGTAGGTCCATGCATGAATACCCACTTATGCAAACTTGATTCTGCAAGGGGAATATAAAAATGCCTCTCCATCACAGATGTTTTTTCCTTTGTATCACCACTGGTTGGGGATTATCCTTCAAAACATCCCATATTGTAACTATCTGTCTACAAAAGGGGGTCTTAAACAAAGACCCTTGCTGGTGCAAAAGGTTGTGCCCACAGAACTGTGGTCAGGTAGGGGAAACGTTTTCAGATAATTTTCTGTTGCAGGTTACCTCAGCCTGGCTTTAAACAAGCCTATTTTGTATTACAATGCTTTGGTTAGTTTCTGACAGTTCTAGAAGGCTGAAACAATAAGGGAAGGCCTTGCCCTTCTGTTCAAGGCAACCAAGGCAGTTCAGTGCTAGCAAAAAACACAATCAGTGGTTCTTGCAAAAAAACCCCAAAAAACCATTTGAAAAGTCAAAAGTCATTTGAACTTTAATCAAAACATGGTGTCTGCCAATTGTTCTGGACTAAAATGTGTCAAGATTTTTATTTAGCTATCAACTTCTCAATAAAACTAAACCAATATTGACCCCTTTTATTATACAGATTCCTTAAAATCAGAGGTGAGGGTGAAGACATTTACATGTTTCATCTCCCGTGTTAGCACTTCCTTTGTTGTTCAGCCTCTACACTTTGAGTCTCTGAGGAAGGCAGCAGTTCAATCCCTGCAAAGCATCTAAGCTCTGAGTCCCAGATCTCAAGCTAAAGAATAAAGAACTATGACACAGCTGTCATCGCAGGAGTCTACAGGATTTTTAATCTTTTAAGAGTCTGCCTAATAACTGTTGTCTGCTTCATTGTCTCAGAGCAATTATTTGGCCAAGCACATGAGTGCAATTTTGACATCCATCCCTTAAAATCCATTATCTCCCTGCAACAGTGTACAAAACACTGAAACATTCAAAGCAGGAGAAAAATCAATAACAGCCCTATAATGATATTATTCCAAACATCTATATTAAGTCTGCACATATCCTTTTCCATCCTCAATTTGCTATCAGCTGTTATCAACAGCCTGCTGAATGCCGCAGGAAGTGGGAGAATAAAGATGATAAATGCATACAGCTTTCTCTGTAAGCAGGCAATGTTGTGAACATACTGATTGAATAACACTGAGATCAGCAGGCCTCTCTATTGCTGAAAATTTTCTTATGTGTTTACAGCACAAGAACTGATGGCAGTGAGTGTTTTCCACATTCTGTAACAGCAGTCCATCACAGTATGTATTTATGGAACTAGAAAAATGTATGCATTTATGGAACTAGAAAAAAAAACAACCTAAAAATGTTTATTGAGTTTTGAAACTTGCTTGTAGCTTCATGAGAAATAGGTTGATGAAACAGTTCAGGACTGAAATAAACAAGCTTTGTATAAAAAAAGATATTGCAGTTTCACAATTTTAAGGGCAGAAATCCTGTTTTAGTTACAGACACAGAACCTGGAGTTACAAGAGGAAACTTCAGCTCTGTGTTTATTCCTTTTTATCTCTAGAGAGAGACAGCTGCTGACATGGTTTTACCAAAATGTTAGCAAAAGCACTTGCAAGATAATTGCCAGGATTGTCCAGATATCAGCCTTTTACAGAAAAAAATTAGTTTCTTTTTATTTACATACCTCAACATGGTCTTACATACTGAACTTTCTCTATTTAGGGGACATGATCTTTCAGACCAAAGCTTTGCCTCTCACAGCTAACAAGGGAGCCATTTCTTCAGCATTACCTTTGAACTCCTGCCGATCCTCAACCTACAGCAAGAGCTTCAGTACTCACCTCCCCACAGTGCCTTTCCCCAGTGTTTTCCTCTAAAGCTTAGTGGTAGAAAGAACAGCTTTCTTCTTAGCAGCTCAGTCATCAATGGCCAGAGTCCAACCATGTTTCTGCTAACTCATTTCTTTCTTCTTTTCTTTCTTAACTACAAGTTCTGCAGCACCTGGATGCCTCCTTACAGCTTAGGCTCCCCTGCTCATCATTACTGTGGCTCCCATGTTCAGACAGCTCTCTTTAATCTTTGCTGTGCAAAAGCACCACAATTATCCTTTCCATTGCATTTCTCTTCTCAGCCTTTGGTTCCTCTCTGCCACTTCTTTTCTCTTTTTTTTAATCTTTACTTCCCTTGTCCATTGATGTTCAGCATTTCTTGACACATTTCTGATGCACAGAAATCACATATTCCCTCTTAGATCCCTGTTTTGTGAAAATAAATTAATATGCATAGAGTTGGATGACTTCAAAGGTAATAAAGACATTTAAACAAAGGGCAGAAGGGTAAGAAGAAACTGCTTGCTAGTGTAAATTTTTTGACTGCTGTCTCTATGGAAAGGAGGAAAGGCACCCACACAGTGATTTTATTGTCAAAAATTATTTTATGTTTTACCATTGTTAGAAGATGGATTTAAGGTACATATTGTTGCACATTGTAATGTATTATCAGGGTGTACCCCTTTTACTAGAGAGAGTGGTATTCTGTTATATTTCACTGGTAAATAGGCATTAAAATTTTCCTTTCCCTGAGTTACACAGGATATGAGTGTGTTAGGGCCATGATATTGAAACCCTAATTCTTTTTTTTTTAAGCATTTAAATGCCATTCTTTCTGTCTGGAAATTCCCAGTTCAGTCTTTGTTGTTTTGGCCATCTTTTCACCCTCACACAGTTCATCCAACCTGTGCATGATTTCTTGTATAAAGGAGGCAAGAGCTCTGGTATTATTTGTTAGACCAATTGATACATCCACAAACACGGATCACCTTTCAGGGAAAGTCTTTAAATTTTATCTTAAATTTTATCTTAAACTTTATTTTCCACAATTTATCTCAAGTAGGATATGGTTTTAGATGTTGTCTTTAGTTACATCTTTAGAACATCTTGTATACCCTTTTACCACACCAAATGCAGACCTTCATGCCTAGAGGAACATGGACAGGATAAAAAACACTACTGTTTAAAGAGAAAGGGCATTTTCTTCATGCTTGTGTTCAAAGAAGAGGAAATCAGCTGCTGGAAAACAAAATTCTGCTAAGCCATCTTGAAACATTTATACTTTGTTCTTTGAAAGTATGACGTCTTGGGAACACTGACTTAAGGGATATAGGAAGGAAAGAATAGAGCACTGGTAACTAGACAAGAGGGAAGATGTACACATCAGTAATTTATAGGCAAATGTTTAGTTTAGTCAGCCAGCTTGGGTCTAGAGTTTCTGCATGACAGTTATTCCATGGAGGGCCTATGATTCTCTGAAATCTGAATGTGGAAAGGAGAAGATCCACTGCCCCATAAAATTGCTATTGCCTCAAAATTGAGTATCTCTTCATGTGGCATAAGAAGAGCAGGCAGGAAGGCTCAATTTCTAGAGGCATAAACCAGTTCTGAGTATGAGCAGGCTTGTGTCTGATCCCCTACTGCCATTATTGCTATCCAGAGATTATCTGTCAGCAAATTGGTTTTAAATTGATACACTTGTGACATCTGCATATCTCCCAGGCTTCATATTCAGCTCAGTGATGCAGGAAAGAACAATCTCCAATGGGGTCACAGCTCCTGGCAGTGCAGGCAGGTTTAAGTGACGTCCCAAAGATCAAGCAGCTCTGTTCAGTTACAACTGAAGCTTTCCAGAAGAGATAGGTACAAGTAGGAAGCAGAGATCCCTGTTTGTAGCATTTTGAGACACTTCCTTGTAGCCTAGGGTAATTTCTTCAGGAATTCTGTAACCACAGAACCCCATGAAGACTTGTCAGTCAGTTAGTATTAAATGTTCCCTCTTCAGGATTCAGCATCAGGTGCCAGTGATAGAAACATAAAATTATTTGAAAACATTTGGATTTTTTTCACTGATGAAACAGGATGTGCCTAATAAAAATCATCTGGGTACAAGTGAGGGGAGACTGTATCATGAGACCATTTCACAAAAGATTCCTTATCCTTTCAAAAAACATGTTGAATTAATACTCACTATTTCAGAAATTTTTAGTATCAAGCCATGTTTGTCTGAGTCTAAACAAGAGGGAGCTCATCACTGCAGCGAAGTTGCTGATCATCCAGGGAAACAGAACTCTGAAAATTTATGTAAATAGTTGGTGTGTTGTTTTGTTTGTTTTTCATAAAAAAGTCCAGCTTAATCATTGCTTTTTCAAAACTGTGCAAATGAAATAACTCACTTGAGATATTTTTTTAGTTTAACACATACACAATTACCTTGCCCACTGTGCCCTTCCTCAAAAACTTTCTGTCCCTAAGGAAAAGCTGTGTTGAAGTGTTAAAAGAGATGTGAAAAGTACACTCTCTCTAATGAAACATTTGATTTTGAAGTATATTTAAAAATGCAAAACCCCTCTTGAAATGGAATTATGACCTCTTTGAAGCTGTGCTGGATTGGGCAGATTCAACAAAAAAATTAAATTATCCACCATAAGAGCAACCTTTCTGCTGAATGCACTGCTTAAAGCAACACTGAAAGAGCATATCAAAGAAATAAAAACATCTCTTGCTTCAGAAGGAGCTGATTTAAAGCCTCTTTCACTCCTTCAAAGCTCAGCTCCGTGTAGAGTTGAACAGTTCTGCGATGTGTGGAGGGAGCATCCTTGACATCCACCAAGTCTTAAAGAGAGCAAGGGAGATCACTGGCGTTTCAGAAATGAGCACACCCTTTCTAAGCAGAGAATTCAAAGAGGACAAGACAGAATATTTTCCCTTCTTTGAAATATTCAGCTGCTGAAAGGAACTGTATTTCTTATTGATTTTCATCAACTCCACTCAGCTGACAGCTTACAGCTCAAACCTTGAGAATGAGGGCTATTTTGGAAGCCTTAATTAAATAATATTCCCCTAGAGTATAAGCGTACATTTTAAATTATTGCAGTTATTTGTTACTGTTTCTGATTTTGCTTTCTCTGAGGTCTTGCACAATTTTATCAGCTCTTGCCTTCTGTAGATTTTGTGCTTTTTCCAAAGTTTGGATGAATTTTTGTTGGAATGTTTAAATGTTTGTTGAATGTTTGAATCTTTTCAAGCCCTGTTGCGGCACCCCTGTATTTAGTGGCACTTTCAGTTTCATACAAACCCTGAAAACAATATTCTGTTGTTGATGACTGTGACTGGTGGAAGAAGGTGTAGAAGAGAGGGCCAAGGGAGATGTGCCTGTGAAACTCAGTTCACTGAAAGAATGTGACTGCCCTGACTTAACCAGGCCACAAGCACAGAGTCATTTTGTCACTCCACACAACGCAGAGTATAAAATCAGACCAAAAAATGTTGGAAGAGACCAATGGCTTCAACCCACATATGCACAGCATCATAAAGATGGACAGTGGGTATCACAGTGATATTGTGATTAAACTCTATATTGTGATTATTATGTATTTTTCCAAGTGTAACTAACAATAATATTGTTTTATGCAATATATTCCATCTTTAAATAAGGTAATTCGGTATTGAACATTACACCCTCCACATGTGAAATGCCTAAAAGAAACTGGTCAGTAATTACTGAATTCTAAAGAAGAATCTGAATAAACAGCTGAGAAAAACCCCAAAAGGTTTAAAAAATAGTTCAAAGGAATTTAAGCCTAGAAGAAACAAATGTTCAAATTCTTTTTTTAAGATTTTATGGTAATTAAGTTAATAATTAACACAATTAATAAGTTAATAACAACATAATTTTTTAAGGAATGAATGATAGTCTTGGAGAAATAATCTTGTGCCTGGTTCAGGCTGACTTATGGGTGTGTCATTTCTCCCCCAACATCAGAAGCAAACGAGACAATTGTATATGTCACTTTTAAAATTGATTCTAAATTATTATATATTTTCAGACGCACTCATTAACCCCTTTATGCCTACTAAATTTTGTATCTTGTATTATTAATAATTATTATTGTCTATATTGTATTATTAATATACATTACTATATATATTATATTTTTCTATTATCAGAGTATTATTGCTTAAATAAGAGATGACACTGTACCTTCGAGCAGAAATATATTACCTAGCTAATTTAAGCTGTTTATTTTGTTCCTTGGATAACTAGACCAATCTGGACAGATCTAGGCAGAAATGTTTGTGTGTAGAGTCTGAAGCAAGTCATTAAGCAAATTCCACTACATTTCAAAAAAGGTAATTTATGGTGAAAATGTCTCTGCATGACCTAGAATTATTGTTTATTCGTTTGATTTCTTGCCAAGTAATGTGGCATAATTAAAGTAAGTTCTAGCTTGTTGTATGGGACGGGGAGAGTTTGTGAACCTTGGACTTGATTTATTTATCACAAGCCTGATAATTAATTCAATATCTAATGTAGGTCTTCTTGAAATATTCTTTAAAAATCGTTTAAAAGAAAGTTCAAATGTCCTCAACATTATTACATTGAAGTCAATGCAGAAGAGCATCAAAGAGTATTTTCTATCTGCGACATGGTTTTCATGTAAATTCCCACCTCTGTAACTAGCAGCATATACTGCTCAGGGCCTTTTTCTTATTTGGTTACTGTTAACAATTAAATAGAATGGAACTAGAGTACTTCTACATGTTTTGAGAGTGGAACATGGCCTCATTCTACCAAGACCTTTGACTTAGCATTGGTTCAAATTAATTTCATGGTGTGACTAAAATTGGTTTCTAGAAAAGAACATGAAAAAGGTGAAGAAAAATGACTCCAGCTCCTCAAAATTCTAGATTTTGAGACCATATCCCAGGCATTTGGACAGTGTTCATTGGCTCCTCCTGTCACTGCTGTCAACTTCTTACAAATATATTCTGACACAGAGAGACCATAATAAGGGAGAACAATGCACACATCTCTCGTCAATATGGTAGCCCAAGGGAGTTAGGATGCCTAAACATTTGTGGAAGCAGGACTTTATGTTGCTGACCATTTGTGAATGGTCATGCCTTAAAAGAAAATAAAAGGAAACCAAAGGTTGTCATTATAGTCTACTTTCTGCCTTGTCTATTTATCTGTAAGACAAAACAAACAACATTAAACCTGAGAACTTGTCTAGTTTCATTTAAGGAAAACAAATACTCAGCACTGCTTTTAGTAAGTAGGTCAGAAAACTCTCCGGGGCATCCGACACACATTTTGTGTAAACATGAGTTGTTAGGCAAATGAACTTAAAAAAATGGACACAGAAGGTTTTAGCATTCACATCACGATCTCTTCTTGGGATTAAAAGGAAACAAAAGAAGCTGTAAGAGTCTTACCACTATCTTGTCTCAATATTGCTCTTCCATGATGTGAAAATATTCTCAGAAATCTTGGGCTTTGTAAGCTTAGGTGTAATACCAGTGTACGTTTATTAAAGCTTTGACTCTGTCCCACCTCACCCCAATTGACCCAGATTTTGGGTATGAGCAGCCCATTTGAAAAGGGGTCGAGCTCAGCTTTCACACCCAAAGCACAAGGGCAGTTTTTGTTCCTCCAGATGCTCCTGGGTTGTTAGTTCAGGAGACAGGGTATAAATCCTCAGGCTTTCATATCCCAAGTTAGGACTCATCAGTCAAAATTCTCAGTCTCTCATACAGTGTAGGGTTGCCACTGGCTGGTAGATACAGGGGGTTGGATACTTTTCCCCTCATCTGGGTATGGTGTGGTTAAAATTATCTCCCTTCTTACTCCAGAAGAGGTTAATGGGTAAATCTAACTTTTTTTCTGCTAAGTGTATTGTCAAAAACCAAGCTGCAGTTCTCATAGCTGTATTTGGTACAAAGCACAATTCAGTAAACAGTTTTTATGGATAATTCTGACTTTTTTATAGGTGATCCCCAAGCACTTCCTAGTGAATATTCAATAGCTGGAAGAAAAGATGTTTTGCAGTGGGTACTCAGAGAGTATGTCTTTCTGAGCAGATGAGTTCAGTTATTGAAGTTGATTTTCTGTGCGACTACTCCATTTCACTTTATTTTCTTGTGAATGCACAAGACTTAAATGTCATATTATTTTCCAAGCAATATGACATCAATATTTACTGATGTCAGCCATTTACTAGACTTGTTCTACCAGCATTCTGACTTTCTGGCCATCTAGAATGATACATTTAAGCCCAATTTAAAGTTCTCCAGGATTCTTGGGCATCCACAGTTCCTACTGCACCATTTCATAGGTCAGCAACAGAATAGGACGCCAATAATTATCCCACCATATTGCCAGTAGCAAACCATCTGTGTGATGGATTGGAAACCCATTGCATGGCTCCTTAAAATTAAGTAAAGCTTCTTCTAATGGAACTTAATCTCATCAAACCTGCAGAGAGCTAGTGCCCTAATAAACCAGATGAATTGAAGTTCTGCTCTCTAGCATGGAATGCCCTCCTCAGTGTTATAATAGGTAGGTTTGCACTGTCATTCATTAGCTCTGTTGTCATTGACCTGCTAATTGAGCCCTTTGCCAAGTGGGAATAGTCTGGTAGCTAACCCATAAAATACTAAATGTTCAGAAAGACAATAGGATAAAATACATTTTGTCTCAGTAATAGAGATGTAATTAGGCATATTACAATTCCATATCTATTCATAATAAGGGCATATAACTACAGGCAAGCTGGGAAATAAACCAACTTTAATTTCCAGCCAAGTGTTATCTGTCAGACAGTTTTAAGGATATACACAGAAAACAGAAACACATTTTGTAAGTATACAACTTGGGTCATTACTGTGTCCTTCCACCTCTTTCATGTTTACTTCCAGAATTTTTAGAGAAAAAAAAGTATCCTTTTTTTTTTTTTTCAGGGTACTGATTCAGTCCTAGCTACTGTTTGTAATATACTTTTAAGATATTTGGAGGAAAGCCAGTTTATAAATGCTAAGTATTCTTATTTGTTTTCTTTGTTATTGTAATATTTTCCCATCACTTTAAAAAATCAGCCACCTTTCCCCTCTGAAGCAAAAGCTTCCTTATTAAATGTATCTATTCTACACTTAAAAAGCATCTAACATTGGGAGAAGAAAATAATAGAAATGTCACAGCATAAAATACAATCTTTTCTTTGTGGAAATTTCTGTCATATTTTATCTGCACTCTCCATCTACATATGAATGGACAAGTATTCATCATGAAACCACGAGGCCTTCACAGGATGAAAGGAAATACAAATAGTTCAAAAAATGAATACAAATACACATGCAATAGGTGTGCTTTTTCCAGCATGATATACGATATTTTTCAGCTCTGCATTATACCAAAATGTGAGCACATTAAGGGCTTAAAGTGTTGGAAGTGTTGAAAAATATTCTGATTGGAACCAGAACTAGTTAAGAAATATGAGCAGGCTTTGAGCTACTGTACCTTAACTCCAGCCAAACTCAATGAGCCCTTTGTGAGATCATTTAAAGTGCACGTGTAAATCTCTGCTTGCCCAAGGCAGTCCTAAGTAGTTAGAATTATAGATCCCCTATCTGCTTATCATCTCACCCAGACCAATTCTTTAGCCCTCTCTTAAAGGAAAAAAAAAAAATTTTCTTATCTCAGATCTTCAGAGCATGATTTAACAAGTATCTCTCCTCCCTTAAGCTGTGTCACCATAGTCATACCATAGCTGCTATGCAGAAGTGGTTCTATCAAAATAACAGCACCCCATCTTATCTAAAACACAACATCAGTCTTATCCTGTTCTGAACTCTAAACAAAATGTGTCAAACCTGCCAAAAAAAATTTAGGTCAGTTCTTCTGTTAGAAAGACCTTTTGAAAGTATTTATATTGGTGGATAGGTGTAGGGAATTCAGGTGGATAAGAATCCCAGCCTTTAATTGCTGTTATATTTGTGTCTATTGCTCTGGTCAAATGTTTGTAGTCCTACTGATCTGGAATGGATAAACAGCATTTTATTTTACCTCAGTGATTTTATTTCTCATATTTGAATATGGAACACATAGGAAGCAATCTACCACCTACAAGGAAAAAATAATCCTGAGACAGTCATCCACAACACCTACAATATGTAAGAAATGTGAAGATTATCCTCTAAAATATACTGCCAGCTCTATGAAATCTACGTTCACTGTGACCTTTTTACAGCTAAAAGTTTGAACTATCTACAGTAATGTGTCATGTGATCTTGCAAAAGAATACATGGCAATGGTAATTACTGGTGCTTGTGTAAAGATTTTTTAATTATTACTTCATAGTATTAAAAAAATACTTTTGTTAAGGTGCATTTGAAATCTGGCCTAGGAATTAACACAATGTCCAGTGTAAATAAGCTGAATTTTCTGGCTGCAAAGGGCTTGTCAGCTCTAGACCCACACTTTATTGTCTCCTCTGAGAGATTAGACATGTACATGCTTTTCCTACACTTACTTTTTATTCTGGGAAGCAATACCTCTGTGAGATAGTGGTCAAGAAATCAAAACTCCTTGGGTTTGGTTTTCTCAATTCTGCAGCTCTGAAACTCTTAACTGAAACCTCTTGTTATGGTGATGCTACGTGTCCATCTTAGGAGATCTCTAAGTTTCCAGTTTTGTGGGCAATGTGAGCCCAGAGCTTAAAACATCTGAAGCCAAGTCTGAACGAAAGATTTCAGACAACTTATCAACTAAAGAATTGCAGGTGCTAAATACAGCAAACTCTTATTACACACAGATCATGAGACCAAGTTTGGCTCTTTACATCTTTATTTGTTAGCAGCAGAAAGAAAGTTGCTTCAAATGTAGTATTGTGCTTCTGTTGCCTTGTGGATAGAAGTCAAGTCCTGGAAGATAATACCTTTGTCCACAACCTTAAGCTTATTAGTCATCCTCTTGAAACATGTTCATGCTTTGTCTCGTTGTTACTCCTTCTCCAAGCTGCATTTCTCAAAGCTATGCAATTACCTCCTCAGCATCTGGGGTTTGGGTAGAGCCTTTTTCTGCTTTGAGCAACTCGTTACACAGCTGGGAGATCCTGAATAGAGCAGCTTTCTCTTATTCCTTAGTGGAAAAGAAGTCAGACTTTCCCAGACCACAAGCTCTGCCTCAACCCTTGCACACAAAGAATAAAGAACAAGTGTCAAGGGTAACTGAGCATTGGAACAGGTCACACACAGAGGTTGTGGAGTCTCCTTCTCTCTACCAAAACCTTCCTGGATGTGATCCTGAGCAACCTTCTCTAGGTGATCTGGCTTTAGCAGGGAGATTGTGGCTAGAAGATGCCCACAGATTCCTTCCAACTCCAACTGTTTGTGGTGGCTCTGATTCTGTGGATGTCTTAAAAAGATCTTTCCCTATTGCCCCTGAGATGAAGTTCAGCCTGTTAGAAGGATCTCCTTTTCCCCACATCTCTAAAAAAAGAGTAACTCTTTTGTGTGTTTATAACCAACTCAAGAAGCGAGTTCCTTCCTGCAGTTAAAGCTGAAATAGTGATTTAAAACAAGGTTCAACATTGTCTGGCATAAAGACACTTGGTTTTTCCTGGAACTTTGATACTGTAAGCCAGAGAGCTCTGCAACCTACTTATTATAGTTTAATTCTGTTCAAGGGTTTTGGAAGATATGTGGGGAGGGGGTGAGAGTGCTGCGGTGTTTTTTGCTTTTCTCAGGGTATCAAAAGCACATGAGGTCAGCCCTCCTTGCCACAGTAAATGGAGATAATGAATGGAAAGTGTATGTATGTGTGAAAAGAAAATAAAAAGAAAGCTACACTGAGAAAGTTATGGGAAAAACTGCGGGAAAATTATCTCCTCTCATACTAAATGAGTTCTGATAAAATATAAAGCATTCTGTTATGTGGGGCTTTCTGCTTGTTAGCAAGAATGCTCAGATTACCCAACACAATCCAGTTGTAGATGAAATGTCAGCTGTAAGAAAGAAATGCAAACTTTCCCTTCGTAGGAACTTACTGGTCTTTCATTCTGGTTTTGACTCAGTTACCATGTCTTGATGAAGGTTTGGAGTGTCAATTCCACACTTTCAATTATGTAAGTAATAACACCTAGTAGGCTTCCATACTTCCACAGTACACTTCCATAGGATACTTCTAGCTAGCAGATTTATGTTCCTCTATCTTTTATATTTCTATTTTAGCTTTGGGGTTTTTTTGGCAAGTGTTAACGTGATGGGAAAACATTAATTTTCCCTACTGTGATGGTTTTCTATATGTGATGTCCTTTTTGCCTAAAAGATTTTGGAGGTGGAGAGTCCTCAGTCTACTGGGGAAGGAGTGGAACCAGCTTCACAGTGCTCAGAAATCAGTGAAGGAGAAAGATGATTCTGGACACTGAAGTGCCTCGAGCTCCCATGGTGAATGCCCTTGGGCACAATGTTGAATTTTGCCACTTGTTTGCTCTGTTTCTGTCTGACTTCCACCCAGATGTCTCAAGGGTCACAAGGAATCATAAGGAATAGTAATTTTGTGCCTAAGGGTGTTCCAGGGCATAAGAATCAAGCATGGTCCTTGTTCATTTAGAGGCATTGGTCTTACCCCTTACTGGATTAATCTTGCTGAACTTCTAAACCAAGGAGCAAGTGGATTTGATGGGTGTCACATTTGTCTTCTGAAGCTTGTTTCAGAGTATTATTGTTCTCTTTGCTCTCTTTGCTTTCAGTTAACTTCCTGTTAGAAAGCTAAAACAGCACAGCAGCGTGAGATCTCCAATTCCCAATAAATAGGAATTCTTTCCTCCCCTGAGACTGAATGAATCCAAAGGCACTGTAACCTTCAAAGAGCCTGAATTCTGAATCTGTATTGAGGTAATTCCATCCTGCCTGCTTCCTCTTCCTGGGATAAGTGCAGCCACATGGGAGGAGTGGTGGTGGTAAAGACATGCATTCTACTATGCCACATATGCTTGAAGAATAGTCTTGGTTGCCTGTGGGGATGAATCTGAAATTAGACTGTTTAGACATATTTAATGCACTAGACTCTTTTCTGAAATGCTGGAAGAGACTTATGCAAGTCGTTTCACCTCTCTGTGCCTCTGAGGCACCTCATGCTGTCAGACTTTTTTAGACAAATGGGATGTATTTCAAGCCAGGGCTAGACCTGACTTTCCTGTTACAGCTAACCTGCAGGAATCCCTTTCTTTCTGATGAATTACAGGAGCATGAAACCATTAAACTATTCATGGATTAAAAAGAAGGCATTGGAAAATCACACAGAAGGTACTGTTGTCTGTATATCAGCTGGGTCACTGCTGAAATCCTTCCTGGTGTTACCTGGTCACCTCTGCATCCTGAGCTGCTCCATAATACTCCAGCGTGTCTCTACCCAAAGTAATGAGTTGATAGCATTTGAGGTCTCAAGACACTGGCAACTTGTCTTTGGAAAGCTGTAAGTGTCTAAACTTATTCATCTTTCAGGTAATCTGATCTGGCTAGCATAATTTTGTTCCCTTGGTCTTTTTGTCCATATGTCTCTGTATTCAGCCCCCTGGCCTGGTTTCCTGTCTCACTGTCACTTTGAATTAAATGTATCCCCTCCCATTAAATCAGTCATGTTTGTGCTGTCATTCTCCTGCATGTCTGATGATCCCAGTCTTCACTTAACTTGATTTGCCATCCACTCTGGCTTTTATAGATGAGCTTTCCTGCCTTTATCTGCAATAATGCTCACACAGGTGAGAGGACACGCAATTGCTTAATGGCACTTCTTCATTAATGTAAAGCCTGGAGGTTCATTTAAATCCACAGGATTCCCTGGTTTCACCACATTTCCATCAGCTTATGTCGGTTGAAGAACTAGTCGAGATTTTTTCTTCCTACCTCTCTTCTAAATGCCTCTGGAAAATCTTGTATGCAAGTCATGAAGAAACACCTTGCATTGTTACTCCTGAAATTGCTGTTTAGCATAGACAGGTGACACAAAAAGGGAATGTCTAATTCCCACTCCTTAAACAATGCAAAGAAACGCTGCTTCCATATGTGAGCTGACTAAAAAAGAAACTTAAAAGTGCATTTTAGTTTAATCTTGAGCCAGAAACTCCAAAATCTGGAAACTAAGCCTTGCTGAAAGTCTGTGGGAATGTGGCTCTCAACACCGGGGTTTGTGAGTATTAAGTAAGTGAGAATTAAGCCTGAGTTCTGCTTTGTTTCAGTATTGTCTGGGCTTCTCTTCTACACAGATCCTTTATTACTGAAGTAGAAAATCATCTTAAAAAAACCCAGAAATTATTCAACAAAATGTTTACTTTAGTCAGAGTCCTAAAATTTAGATGCAGCCAAATAAATTACTTGCAAGCTCTAAGAGTATGTGTATGTACTTCTGAAAATCTGTGTCTCAGTATCCACTGAACAGATTTTTATCTGACTTAAAAATCATGGTAAATACAATCATGGAGTGTAGCTGTGTGTATTTACATCTTTATATCCCAAACCCACTTTCAAACCATAATGGTTCAATCAAAATTGACAGAATAGATGATGTAAAAATGTTTTATTTGACAGCTTCTATGAAATTATGCGCTTAGGCACTCAAGAAAGAGTCTCCTAAAGCCTGCAGGAAGGAAACACAGCAGTACCTTTCCTTTTCTGTTTTAAGATACTTAGAGAACATTCCAGAGAGGAGACCCACTGGAGACACGAGACTTCACTAGAAACTGGACTTTACTCTTCCTGCAGCCAGAAATCTTGTGGTAAAATTAGGCATTTAAAAATTCAGACACAGGCCTCTCAAAACATTTCATTTGCACTATTCCTGAGCTCCACTGAATACCTTGGGAAAGAGTTGCTAGATCTTTCTGGAAAAAGAAAAGTGGTTCTGCAAGCACTTAAATATTTACCCTCTGAAAAGTGATTAATTAACTTTCTGGGATGTTTTCTATTTGGTGTAATTTACTGTAATGCATCAAGACAGTTAATTTAGTGACTCAAGCACAACATGAAGAAACGCCAAGTCAGCCAAAGCTAGTGTCTTCCCCTACCTTATGCTGGAGATCACTAATGTTTACAAGATTAATCCTGTTTACCAGAGGATGTGGTGTCAGGACAAGGGGAAATGCCTTCAAACTGAAAGACAAAAAGTGCAGACTAAATATTTGGGAAAAATTTTTTGCTGTGACCATGATGAGGTGGTGGAACAAGTTACCCCAAGAAGCTTGACCCATACTGGGAAGCATTCAAGGCCAGGCTGGATGAGGCTTGGAGCAACCTGGTTGAGTGGAAGATGTCCCTGCCTAGGGAAAGGGGTTTAGAACTATGTGATCTTTAAGGTCCCTTCCAACCCAATTCATTCTAAAATTCCTTCCATAATCCACTCTATGGTTACTGGTTGTTGTGGCCCCCAGTGGCACCATAATTCATTGAAGAAGCAGAGGCACTCACCAAACAATGCTCGTGTGCTGCCTGACTCAGATCCCTTGGCTTAACATTGTGTTGCTTCTGTGCTTCAATTTATGCATCCAGGTGTTATTTATCACACACACAGTTCTATTGTTCTCAGAGTTATTTGGTTTCTACTTTGCTTCAGTTTCATCTTCTTCATAGTGGCAAACTATGTTTCTTTCCTTTTTCAACACCCTAGTAATATCGTTTTTCCAGGAAAGAATTTTGCCTTCTGCAATCTTATTTTTTTCAGTTGTTGAGGGGAAATATAATTTGTTTCCAAAACCATCATCTTACAGTCCTCTTAATTTATGAAAGCACTGTGGATATGAACTGCCTTCTTGAACATTACATTTTAGCCTTTAGTTACTACATTTTCTGAGGAATTTTGTAGAATGGTGAATGTGAAATCAAAAATAGGAAAAAATGTTGGACTGTTATCACATTGCTTTGCCTACTAATAAAAATTGGCAAGGCAGCCACTAGATATTTTAAACCAATTCACATTTTGGAAGTGTTTTTTAGTTGTAAAATTCTGTTTCCTTTTGTTTAGTTCAAGTGCAACATTTTCAGAGAGCTGAGTACAGACTAAAATGCGCTGCAGAGCCATTCTGAGTGGAGACAGCTAGCGCTGAAGTCCTTCAGAAGTTTTCCATTGCCTCTGTCTTCTGAGGAATGATACCAGTGTCTCAGTTCTCCAGGATTCTTGCCTTAGTGCATGCCATGACAAGACCTCCTTCCTCTCTAAAGCAATCTCTTTTAAGCGGACTGAAAATCACCCGCAGCGACGGCTCCTTTTTTGCTTCTAGAAAATATGAAAATACATACCCTGGAAAAACTGTTCTCCTGTGGTGGTTTGAATAATGTGCTTCTGCTTTACAAATGGTTTCCAGATAATGTACCACAGCGGAAACCCTTTATGCCCTTGAAGGCATATCCCTTGCATGCTGTATATCAGCCCTGAGATGCATGAAATTTTTAACAGTATCCCTTGTGTTTAAACTTTCTTCCATTCACACGGCATTTCCTTATTACTTACTTTTATGGGCAGTGAATCTGTGGTGTCCTCTACATAGTTCAGTGTTTACTATCCCTCTTAATGTGTTTCATTTAGACTACAGCTTTATAGTGTGTCTCTTTTTTTCTCTCCACTGTCATGTTATTAAATACTGCTGTTTGGCCTTTGCTTATGTGTGCTATTTTTTTTTTTTTTTTAGAAAAAGCTTACTTCTAGTTGCAATGTCCTGCTTTTTTTCAATACATTTTTTTTCCAACACTGTAAGTCAGTTTTTGCAAGAATTTACTGAAAGGATAGGTGAAAACACAACTAAATGGAACCTGTGATGAAACGGTAAAATATCAGGCCTGTTGTACTGTGCTAGAAATAGTTTTCAGGACTTGAGAGCAAAAGAACTTACAATCCTGGTGTAAATAAGCTGAAAAAGTGAATTGCAGCACAAAAAACTTCTGTGTTTGGGACGATGTTCCCTCTCACCACGTGCTTCTGTCTTTGTATTCATAATCCGCTAACCTGGCTGGCTGAAAGAGGGATCTAAGTGTAAATATTTACCTAAGGAAAGTAATGATTTGTTCATGTTTACATCATTTTAAACAAAGAAATACACAAACCAGATATAGTACTACAGATGCAGCTGGCCACCCAGCCATCATGGGCATGGAATTCCATGGGCATGGAATTCCAACTGTCTATGTGGAAAATTTGAGATATGAATGCTTCTGTCTGGTTTGAAGCAATATGCCTGGAACAGGTAGATTTTCCCAGAAACACAAACTTCCTCTTTCCACACAGCTGTGCTGTTTTTTTCTGCTCCATCACATTCTCTTACCATGGGGTAGAACATCTTGTTCAGCTGCTAATTCTCTCCTGAACGGCTCAAAACCAAGTCTGTTCTTTGACACAAGGTATCTCAGGATATTGCTGTATTTTGGTTGCAACTGTGAAAACTCAAAGCCGAAGCATTTTTTAACTTTTCTCCCAGTTGCTGGTGTGGACATCAAAAGAAGCATATTACAGATTAATAAAACCCCACCACCTTATCTAACTGTAGATGATGCCTTCTGGAGACTGACCTAGAACAGAAACTAGACAGAGCAAAAAGATGAAGTAAGTATTAAAGTAAGTATTAAAGTAAATATTAAAGGAAGTATATTAAAAGGCCTCAATGGGTTCACCTGGGCAGCACAAAAGCCCAGCTGGGCAACACCCAGATGCCCCAAAATGGTCACAAAATGGACAACTGATCACAAGGTCTCACACTTTAAGTTCTGGTCCATTGGCATATTGAAGTTGATTGTCCAGTTACAGCTTCAGGCTATGAAGCTCCATCCTCCTTGTTTTTTTGTTTTCTCTTCACTGTTGTTTTTGGTTTTGGGCTTGAAATTTTTAACAGTTGTCCTTTGTTCCAAGCTAGAGAAGGGATTGTTTTGTCTATCTACTCTGTGAATAGAGCTTAATAGCACTTAATATGAAACCCAGAACTTTACACACTAAAACAGCACAGAATCTGACAAATATAAAAGCTGAAACTTAGGGCATCATAGACAGAACACTCATGTGAGGACTGGAATACATAAAAACAGTCTAGAGTAATGTATGTGGCAGAGTGAATTCATCACTGAGAGTTGTACTACACATATTTCCTAGTAGCAAAGAACAGAGTGGGTTAAGAACTGCCAGTTTGGCTATTCGTCAAAAAAAAAAAAAAATTTAGTAAGTATTTCATCCCTCACTTTGTCTGGAGGACTAGAAAGTGCAGGGTTAATGTTGTGATATAGGAAAATCCTGAGAAGATGACATCAAGCACAGTTCTGTTGTTCCATGTAAGTTAGAAGGTGTAAGAACTTAGATGACTTAAGGAGAAAAGCCGTCCTGTGTCAAATATTACATCCTCACTAAAGGACTGTGTGTCAGCTTGGTCTGTTGTTTATAAGTGTTGTTATAAAACTGGAAGATATATCCTGTTATATATTTGCTAACAGAAGAAGAAAATTTCTGGTGCCAAGCTCCCAAAGCTTTTCCAGAGGCTGTAGTGGAAGCAATGGAATCCATATAAACTCATTTTTAAATTGCCTTCTGTGATGGAACAAGGACCAATATTAACACCTTTAATTATTTCCTTTAGTTTCTCAATAAGACTGACGTTTTGGAGTATTCTCATCTTTTCAATTGAAAGTTTTCTGTGGGAATGTTTTATGAACAGCTCCATTGCCTATCAGGGAAAATGTTTTTAGCACCATTATTAATGAGGCTGAGAGTTTCTTCTAAATGGAAAGATATAAAAATCTGGTCAGTCTAAGAAGTCTTAATTTTGGGTTTACCAGATTCTCAGCAGCTGGTAAACTTTTTCAAATAATCTCTGGGATCGAGATCAAAAGATCTGAAATTGTAATGTAGACTCTAATTAGGCTGTCAAAAGTTATGCAGCAGGGAAGATAATTAGGCAATTAATCAGCATATATCTAATACTAAGAAAAATATATTTATTCAAACTCAGATCTTAATACATTTCCATTGAAGTTTTCTCCACACTGTCATTTTCAGTAAAATTTTCATGGCAAAATCATGTAATTTTATAGTTAACAGTTCTCATTCCTTAAGTAGCACTTAAAGTATTCCTTAATACTGCAATTGAAGAACTGTGTGTTTCAGTTCTGTTTCAGAAGAGAAAATCAGGGTAAAACCTATCTATATGAAATGAAATTTTAAAGATGAGAACAGGAAAGTTTATATGAAAAACTCATATCACACTGTAAAACAATTATTTTGGAATGTCTACACAAACCAGAGTTTTATGTTTCAGTTCTCTTTAAAGGATGATGAGTTATCAGATTTCTACATAATTATTCATGTAAAAAGCCCCACCTTAACTGCCAAAAAATGCAGCTACTGTTAGGCTTGAATTCATCCACTGGTTAAGTTGAGATATTGAAAGCAGAGGACGAGTCATTTGAGGCTGATTCTACCAGTGCAAAGAGATGGACACATGAAGCCCATTCATATATTCATTTTCCTTTTCCCTCTGTATGTGCCAAGTTCTCTCAACTCAGTTTGTAGGGAACTGAGAACAGGTATTTTTTATGAGCTGCCTAAGCCTATATCAGATATTTTTAATCCTTGGACACCTCCTGAGTCTTGGATTAGATTTTTCAAGGGACCCTTCACATGAATACCCAATTCCTATTACTTTTCCTTGCTTCTGTTATCAGCCTCTGGTATTTGCTGGGGCAGGCTTTCAGCTGGTGGGTGAATGAATGTTTCAGGTTAGGTGAAGATGCTCCTGTCAACAGCTTCCAGGCAGAGTCCAATCCATTTGCTAGGCTGGAGAGTGTTGAGAAAGGTTTCAAACAGTGCACTCCTTATCTCAGTGTTGTCATTAAATTCGGCTCCTACATATTTGTTTTAAGACTGTCCAAGCAGCCTTAAAGCAGAACTGGAGAGCATGGAGAAAAGGCAAGAAGCTCTCCTGGCAGAGGAAGCAGGGTTACATGCCTTAGTGTGTAGATATGCTTTCATGCTCCCTGCTTTTGGGAGAGAACAGTAAGGATAACAGCCTGACTACCAACTTTACTGCACATTTTTTTGCTTGTTTAGTGGTATTAAGGTTCAGCTGGCACCTGCTGTGTGAGCAGCCAAGGTCTCTAATGTCCATCTGCTGTTCAACTATTTTATTTGATAACAGCTGATGCCAAACTCTGGGGCATCAGCTCTGTAGTGTACTCAGCCTTTGAGCACAGAGAGTTTCCTATAAAGAAAAGAACTGAAACTGGGACTGGCTGATGAACACAGACACAGTGAATCAACAGCATCCTCACAGAGTGAGCAAAAGGCAAACTACAACTTGCTGCAGATTGCAGGTGGGCCAGAATCCAGTGATCTGTGCCAAATGATAACAACAGAGATTTGGAGCCAGCTTGTACTTTTTTATTTCTTTTAAGATGTGCTGAATGCTTCATAGAGTCTGAAAAATATCCCATGAGAATGCAATTCAGCCAACATACCGCTTTGTAATTAATGGCTCTCACTTGCTCTTTTTTTCCCTCATAAATGGACACATTTGCATGCAGACAGCATCTCTCTTTATGTAAACCCTTCTGTTCCTACCAATCACTCAGCTGAAGTCATAGCCCTTTCCTTGTGACACCAACATGGGTTGCTGTGTGATTATGATGTTAAGGAGAGTACATTATGGCTCCAGGTGAGGAATGAACAGCAGGGACAGACAAAATTGCAACTCAAAAATACACTGCTTGCATACAAATACTGACATTGTCATATCACAAATCTCACAGTGTAAGATTTGCAGAATATAGAACATGCAAATAATTGTAAGCAGAGTGGTTCTCCAGGCTCCCCAAAGTTCTCTAGAAACCATTACTTTCTTAAAAAAAGAAGGTGAATATGTATGATTTCTTCGTGAGCATGAATTCTTGGGGTTTACTGACTTGCTTTTCTCTTCTGTGAGGAAATATCTCTTCTTCTCAACTTTTTAAATTTCCTGTGTGTGCCCACTTTTACAGTTTCCAGTTCTTAACTGTGTGCCTCAGTCAGCAGGCATTTTGGTTTGAACACAGCCTGGCTGCTTGGAGTCTTTGCTATCAGTAAGAGTTCTTCCTCAGAAATGAAACTTCAGAAACTAAGCCCAACTTCAAACAGAAGAACTTCAGTGTGTTGGATGTGTGGGCATTCTTGCACACAGAAAGTGCAGAAAAACTGTCAAAATTATTTCAAATGTGTGCTTTTTAAAATGCATGACAGGGATTTTTTTCACAACTGTGATGTTCTGATTAACAATCATACACCATTTTGAAAATTAAGTAACACAAAAGGACCTCTGATGATTGCTTACTTAGCTGTCATACACTTTTGGTCCTTTTTGTGACATTTTCTTGCTATTAGTAATAACAATTAGTAATAGTAATTAACAATTGTGACTGAAAAGAACAAGGCCTCATTTCACTCGATACAGAGAAAAGAATAAATTGTTGCCTTAAATAATTTAGTAATCTGAGGATACCAGAATGGCAAGAGTTTACTGCAAAATTATCCCCCACTGAGGCTGAGGTTTTCATTAAATCATTCCCACTGCCTTGAATCGGAAATATGTTAAAAACCCTATTAAAAGTCAGAAACTAGTTTTTGAAAAAGGATGAAGGTAAATGAAACCTCTTCAGCATGTGTGCCATTTCTGCATATGTATTGCAGCAAACTGATGATTGTATTTATGATCTGTATTGATTCCTTACTATTTTTCAGTAAATTCCTTACTGTTTTTCTTACAATAAAACAGTGCTCAAGGTGAAAAGAAAGTTGAAAGGCTTAAGAATCTTGTTTTCCAGCACTGATTAGAGATGGGTGGAATTCAAATACGGTTCTATTCCTTGACCTTGAATTAAGGCCAGCCTGAAATCTACACAGCTGGAAAATACAGCTGGTGAGAAAATCAAAAGAAATAGGGTCTGTTCCCTATTCACTAGTGAAAAGCAGAGTTTTCCTCTCTTGTGTTATTTGGAAAGCTTGAAAAATACTTGTAAACGAACTGAAAAAAAACCCCAAAAACATGAAAAAGTCAGTATTTCTCATGTATACTTGTAATCTCAAAAGTTGACTGGAGTAAAATACTTCTGCCTTTAACTTTCCCCCTACTTCAGGTGAACTGCAAGTGTTCTCTAGCTTTGTGCATCGTGAAGGAACTCTCTTTCTGCAGCAGTGCTCCTTACTGAGTTGAGAAGCTCAACATGAGCCAGGACTGCATTTTTACAGTCCAGAAATCCAACTGTGTCCTGGTGTTGTGGTTTAAGCCCAGATGGAAATTAAGCAGCACACGGACACTTGCCTTCTCCACCCCAGTGAAAAGGGGAGGAGAATCAAAGTAAAACTTGTAGGTTTAGATAAGAACAATGTGTTAGTTGAAAATAAGGAAAAATACAGTTATAAGAGTAAATAATGATAACAATAATGATAATAAAAAAGGGTAAAACAAATGATGCACGATGAAATTGCTCACCACCCACTGACCAATGCGGGACTCCCTTTCCTGAAACCACGTCAGCCCCTCCTTCTGGGTAGCTCCCCACAGTTTATGTACAGAACATGACATTCCATGGTGTGGAATATTCCTTTGATCAGTGTGGGTCATTGGTCCCAGCTGTGCTCCATCCCAGTTTCTTTTGCAAACCTTCTCCTTGGTAGAGTATGAGACAAGGCGGTAAAAAATCCTTAACTTAGGATAACCACAACTTAGCAAAAAACCAAACCATTGGTGTGTTATCAACACCATTCTCATTCTGAATCCCAAACACAGCTCTGCAACAGCTCCTGAGAAGAAATTATTATCCTCTGGTTGAAACCAGGGCACCTGGGCTGCATCAAAAGATTTACGACCAACAGGTCGAAGGAGGTGATTAAATCTCTCTACCCTCATAAGACCTGACCTGGACTTCAGCTCTGGAACCCCAAACAGAAGGAGGTCATGGACTTGGTGGAATGGGTTCAAAGGAAGGCTACAAAGGTGATCAGAGGGATAGAGCATCTGCTATGAGGAAAGGCTGAGAGAGTTGGGGTTGGTTTTCCTGGAGAAGGGAAACCTCTGGGCTGACTTTCTGGCAGACTTTTAGTAGCTAAAGGGCACCTACAAGAAAGCTAGAATCTTTGTATGAGTGCATACAGGGATACAACACAGGGTAATGGCTATAAACATCAAGGGTATGGGTTTAATTTGGTATTTTTCACATCAGGGTGGTGTGGCACTAAAACAGATTGCCCAGAGAAGTTATCATACCCTCTCCCTGGATGTGTTTTTAGGTCATGTTGGACAGGGCTGAGCAACCTGGTCTATTAGAAGGTGTCCATGTCCAGGGAGTTGGTCTAGATGGTCTTTAAGGTTCCTTCCAACCCAAACCATTCATTTGTTGTAATTCAATGGCTCTACATTTGTTTAAACCAGAAATATTCCCCTGATTCCTTGAGGAATCTGGAGGAAGACCAAGATTTAGTGCTGGGCTAGAATGTCTTTAGCATCCTACAGTCTATTCTCATTAATTTGGACCTTTTATCTAAGTCAGAAGTAGCTTCCTCTTTGGAGGAAGATGCACAATACCTTGGATCCCTTTACACGTAAAGTCTCCAGTATTATATATCTGGGCATGTGATACAAAATATGCTATTGCTTCCTCCTGCTGTTAAGATATCTTTAATCTCTTTTTTCCATATGTTAGACACCCACCATACATCCCAGGAAAAACCTGGGAAGTAGGACCTTATGGGAAATACAGTTCAGGCATCATTAGGTGGTTGAACTATAGCAGGCAGGAGGTACCACAATAGCATTTTAGAATCAGCTCAGGTACAGTTACACAGCAGAATATATACTTATATAAAGATGTATTCATGATTATATAGAGAATATTCATTACCCAGGGTCAGTGGCTTTCTATAATCTAGCAAAAAAACCCTATAACTAAAACCTGATTTGCAAATGACCTACCAGCAGGGCTGGACATAGGGCAAAAATATTTGCATTTAAAATATATTCAGAGGTGGTAAGCCCATGCCTTCCTTATATATCTAGTATTTTCTTCTTGTACAAATACTTGCTAGCTATAGATGATGGGCATTAATATATGTGGATGTGTTGCACCTTTGGATTAAATGTTAAATAAACCTCTTCATTGGTGTGCTCAAACTAGTTTCAGAACTGAATTGTATCTACATTTTCCATTTCATCTGGTGAGGGTGTTGGGGGCACCAGTGTGGAGATGAGAAGAACGGGATGGTTATGGCAATGCTAGTTATTTTTCAGTTGGAAGGAAAGGAAAGCAAAGGAAGAATGTTCTTGAGAAGGAAACCTTCTCCCAGCTTGACTGTGCTGTATTGCTAAGATCGCAAAGGAGACAGGATTTAATTAATGAGTAGCAATATTCTTTCTTATTATTCCCCACTATTTCTGGCCTTGAATAGCTCCTATTTTCTGATGCCCCTTGAAAAGAATGAGCAACTTTCAACTTAAACAAAGCAGAACTGCCATTCAGCTATGCTTTGACTGTTACTAAGTCACAGTGAAAACCTTTTCAATGATTTCCTGGGAGAATCTTGTGCCTCTTGTTCTCCAGTGGAGAGAAAATATTTTTCCTCTAAAAGAAGCTAAGATATCTGCAAGCTAAATGAAAAAGTTCCATAAAAGACCTGAAAAAAAAACCCCAAAAACAAGACAATGCTTGCCCCAAGAGCTGCTGGAGGATTAATGTTTTTGGGTTTTTTTCCAAATTGGACCAGTTATTTCAGTGTCTAAGCACAGACTGTAGGAATATAACTCTTGGCATTTCCTTTGGTTTCCTATGGCTAGACAGAAAAGCAGGCCTAACTAAGCAGAGCTGTGGGATGGTTGGGCAGCTTTATCAACTGGTCTTGAAATTTCTGGATATAACCTATACAGTGCACCAATGTAGAGTACTGAAGACCTTCTGAGACGCTTTAAAAAACTATGAAATTAATTTTCTTTTGTTGCTACTTGGTATTTTTTCCAAGACTTTATACCCTGATTTCAGTTGGGGCCAGTAAGTTCTATGAATCTGGACAACATGGCAAAAATTGGAAGATGAGGCATGATGTGTGAATTAATAGGCTAGACATTTCAAAACTAGGTTTTGGTCCACTAGGTTTACATCCTAACTTCCTGTCTACCAGCAGTCCTGGTTAACTGGAGATGTCCCTGTTGGCTGGAAGTTAGCAAATGTAATGCCCACCTCCAAGAAGGATTGGAAGGAGGATCCTGGAATTTGAGGCCTGTCAGCTTGACCTTGGTGCCAGGGAAGGTTATAGAGCAGATCATCTTGAGTGTCATCACGTGGAAGGGATAACCAGGGAAACAGGGGCAGGCAGCATGGCTTAAGAAAAGGCGGATCCAGATTTTTTTCCTATTTACTATTCTATTTATTTTTTTTTATTATTTTCTGTAAATTGCTGACAGGCCTTTTGCTCCTGATTGCTGTGGAAGCTGACACAAAGCAGCTCTGTTTAACTTACCTCCTTTTCTGCCTCTTGCCTGAAAGACTCAATTTGTTGTCCGTCTGAAGTCGCCTAGAGGATCTGGCGGTACAGTTCTCCTTAGTTTTCATAGAATCATAAGATCATTAAGGTTGGAAAAGGCCTCTAAGGTCATTGAATTAAGCTAGCTCCACCTTGTTTACCGCTGCATCATATCCCAAGTGACCCTAGCTTTCAGAACAATTCCAAGGTTGGTGATTCCACTGCATCCATGGCCAGCCTGTTCTGAGGCCTGAGCACACTTTCAGTGAAGATATTTTCCTAATATCTGACCTAAGCCTCGCCTGGAAATCATTGCTACGCTGTTTTTTGTTACCTGGGAGGAACATGTTCACCACATGGCTTGAAAAATCAGTGTGATTGTCAGTGTACTCTTCCATGTTAGCTACAGTTGCAAATTGTCCTTTTTCCTAGTTGTAATATGCTTGGATAAGCAAAAGGTGTGAAGAAATGGTGATAGTGAAAGCAAAGTACATGTTTTCTCATAATTCAAGCCAGCACTGTGATCATGACAATTGGTTTTGTGGTCAATTGACAGCAAGAGAGTTTGGATCTGCTTAGAGGGAAAATTAATCTTTCAAAAGAGAGCAAGAAGAAATACAAGTGGCATTTCAGGATTAACCTTTAAAGGACTTACAATAGATCAGTATAATTAAAATTACGGTAACCAGTAAATAAAATTATTGCTATGGCCTAGACTTTCTCAGTCCTGAGAAACAAAGAATTTCTCTTAAAAATAGACACTACTTATTCTAACTTCCTTTTCCTCACCTATTAGACTGATAATTTAGTTTCAAAACAAGACAAGAAATACTTTGCACTATATCCTTAATTTAATGCTTATTACAACTCAGCAACTAGCAAATACCAACAGAAATCATGATACACTCAGTGCCCAGCAAATAAAAGGGAGTTGTGGAACAGCCAATCTAATTACTTAAATCTCCCTACCCAGGGAAGAGACTTCCCATCCCTCATTAGGATTCTGAGCCACGACTGTAGCCTGAGGAGAATAAAGACATGAGATGAAGGGGCAGTGAAAGGAAAATAGGGAAGCAGAGACAATTCCTTATTTGCTGAAGGAAAGGAGGATAAATGACAAAGCCAGGAGCCACGGAGGTCCAGGTGAAAGTTGTATTCTGTCCTTTCTGTGCCACTGCCACTGTATGCTGCTTGCTGTTCAGCACTTCTCTTTGCTGTCATTTACCAATGACACCTGCTCTGCAGCCTGGCCAGGCCAGGGTGCCGTGCTGGAAAATTGCCTCTTGTGCAGTGACAGCCTTTGGCCAAGGAGTCCTACATCTGCACAGGTAGTGGGATTATGACAACTCTTGTGTCTTCCTCCCAAATCTTGCATCATCTTCTCATGATTCCTTTTTGGGTACCTACCATGCTGTCCAGCAAATCCTGTTCCCCCTCTTCCTCTTGAAGAGGAGGTGCATGCCCTCTGTTCAACCAGAATCCACACACTGTGTCTTGCTGCACCTCATTGTCAAGCTGTTGGCAGCATGAAGTTCCTGTCTTTTTTTGATTGAATCTGTACAAAGGAACACCTTCAATGTGATAACAAGGCCCTGAGTTGAGAGAGGATAGAGAGATGCCCACCTTACTGATTTCACTGCTACTGACAGATGAGATAGCAGGGGAGCTGCTTAGATGTGGAAGAAAACAGGCCTTCAATCTTCCTTGCAAAGGAGGAGAATGGCTAAGTGAGATTTAGGAAACTGGGAATCTAAGAAGTTGAAACAATACGGGACCTAACAATACCTCTGTCCTGGGACTCAGAACTGGCTGGATTATGTGCACATTTTCCATAAAAAGAGTGCATAGAAAGCACTTTCAATTCCTAAAATTGTCTTATTGGATAAGAAATAGGGAAAATTCAGACGTGCAGTGTGAGATAAACAAACCGGTCCAAAGTTCCTTACAGAAACATAGTTCAAGGCCAGCACAGCAGCTTCCTGAGCAGAGCAAACTCCACCAAGTCCACTCAGGCAAACCTGAGGCAAATAGACAAACATATTAGTTTCAATCACAAAAATTTCTTTGGGATTATGAAATGTTTTCATAAGCCTCTATCTAAGCCACAGGTTGTTGTCATTCAAGCAGTTGTCACAGGAACAAATAATAGTACAAGTACAGAGGATAATACTGAAGGTCATCTTCTGAGCGTAGAACCTACCTTGACGTGCAGGAGACTAAATCTATATCTGTTAAATTGTGTAATTTAGTGATTGATCTTGACTCCCACATTTTTGATGTGACCTGTTTGGCTTATGACCTGGCTTGTTTCATGAGGATGGTTCTCCAGGAAACCTGGACACTGAGCCAGAAGGATCACATTTCACCATCTACACTGGAACAGAGAGATCAGGAACTTGATCCCAAAGCCTACCACAACCATCAAGAGTACAGAATTTCAGATAATGGGTTCTGGGACATCCTCCAGGTGTGGGAGATAGAAAGTGAGAAACTCAGGAAACATTGAGGTCGAATTTGGCTGTTTTTTCAAGAGGGTTATGATTTAATGATTCCATTCAGATGTGTTCTGAATGACTTGAGAGACTGGTCCACCCTGTGCCCCATGGACTGTGAGAATCCTACCTCCTTGATTCTGTGTGTCTTCTCTGACAGAAGAGAAAAGAAAGAAGAAAGAAGAGTAGTGCCCTGTGGCATGTGACTCTTGAAAGGATTTAAACAAGTAAATAATTTCCTGGAGATAAATCAGCGTTTTTCAATGTGTGGGAGCTAGGATTTTCTTTTCCTAGTCATGTCTTTAAAAAAGGGAAGATGAAACAGCAGGAAAGCTGGCTGCTCTCCAAGAGCAGGGCTGTATAAAGTTCAATATATTTGCAACTTTGTTGTTATTCTTGCATGACAGCAGTTTTTCAAATCTATTACTTTCTTTTAAATAAATAACCTTTGTTTTACATCCTACTTAATTCTATATATAAAGGTCTGAATAATATATTATGTCAATTATTTATTAATATCAAAGTTAATTTTAATAAGTAGATGAAAAGACCACTTGGTTTCCTTTTTTAATGCTTTGCCAGTGGCAAGTATTTTTAAAAATATTTTTGTTTACGGAAGGACTTAGCATTGAATATAACTGCCTGAAATTTATTGCTCGTTGGATCTGAAATCATTGCAATTTTATTGGCAATTGTGTAAAATGCAGAACACACCTGTGCTGAAGGGTTAACAAATCATTATGGATAAAATGACTGAAACAGCTATTCATTGTGATTGCAGTGATGCATGGCATTGCTGCACCATCCTTCAAGAATCCATTTCGTGTGTCTATTGACTACTGGGAGCTTTGCCCCTCTGCCTGGCAGTGCTTGGTAGCAGTGGGTTCAGAGCACAGTTCCCAAAACCTTACAGTAAGGAATCGTGTGATATCAGGTAGTTTACTGATGGCTTCTGGGACTTTCACAGTTCAGGACTTGGAAAAATCTTATTGTATAGCCACAAAGTGATCATCCACATGCAATCTGCCTGCACTTTTTTTATAGGAATCATGGAAAAGATAATAAATGTATTTTTAATATATTACTCATCTCTAAATAGTATTCTTCATACCTAGTTCCTCATTTAAATTGTCTTTTTGACAGCAATGGTGAGCCAAATGATGAGCAATGATGTTGCCTTTGGTGTGTAAAATGGAATCTGTGGCATTGAAGTACATTCAGATGATTAAAATCTTGTATTAATACCATGGAAATTTCTCAAGACTGTCACTTTCTCTACTTGAAAGTCTAAAATATGTGTCATTGCAGTTTGGTTACTCAGTCATCTGTTTGGTCCCTTCAGGGTTTGGCAGTGTGATAGAATTGCTCCTTGCAGCCCGTAACCGTGGTTCAGAGCACCACTGGCAGGATGCTTTTGTGGCAAAGGCTGAAAGAAACTTATCCAAGCTCAAACTCTTCCAGTTAAAGCATTGGAAGGTGTCAGAATCCATCTTCTTAAGACTAATGGAAGCATCTGGTGATGCTGTTTGGCTGCTTCCTTTTGGTTTCCCACATGGGAGTTTTGCCCTTTCAGGAATCTGGTCCCTGCTGTGCAGAAAGGCAGGTATAAAGAATTGCAAGTCTGGGTTGTAATGTGAACCAGGCCATACAGCTGGACAAGATAACAGTGTTTCTGCTGTTAGCAATCATCTCCCCTTATAACATTTTTTGATCTTGTAGTGAATACACAAAAACCCTGATGAGTTTCTGAAGAGTTTGGTGGTTTGTACAGCTGCAACATCTCTTACTGGTTTTGACTGTTGATTAGGCTGATTTTCTTCTCCAAATATTCCCATATTATTTCACTCATTTCCTTTTCTCATTTTTCTTGACTAGTCATCTTAACAAATTCCTTGAATAATGTAACAAAGATTTTTATGTAGTCTGTTCCAGAAAGGATGTTTTCCTCTGCTGTAATTCTTAATACTGTTCTTGGACGCTGTAATAGTTGAACTTGTCCTCCTTGCTGCAAACTATCAGAATAGTGGCTCATCCCCCGAGAATGTAAAGAGCAAAGCCTTTCCATAATCTTTAGAATCCTACATGGATAGATGTCTCAAAGTTGAGGGGGATGGATAAAGGGATCCTGCAGGATTCTTGCTGTTTCTTGACAATGCTACTTTAAATGTCACCATCTCATTGCCATCTCTCATTTCTAAAAAACAGAACCAAGTCTGATAAGCTAGTGATCTCCTATCTCTTTTAGCTTTCTTATTCTTTCTGCTTTAGCTGCTTTTCTGTCTTGGGTTTAGCTTTGAAGACTTTGCCCGTCTGTGTTCTTCTCCCCCCAAAGACTCCTAAATTAAATGAGAGATATTTTGTCCATTGAACCTCAGTTTATTGCTTTCACTCAAAAGTCGTATTTCTCACACTTCTGATTCTGGCATGTTTCTCCCTGTGTCCTTTCTGCATGGACTGAAAAAAAATCCCTGAAATGCAGCTACTTTTCTCTCAGGCAGAGCCAGTCTTGAAAGGAACAGCAGCTTGGGGGTCATGAATTTGACACTGATATCCTGTGGAATCTGGATATGTTTTATCCTCAACTTCCATCCTAGGGTTAGGGGTTAGTGACAGGGATTAGAGCCAGGGTTAGCTAGTGTTAGGATAAATATTATGGTTAGGAATTAGGTTTAGAGTTAGGGTGTTGCAGTAGACCTCTCGTTAGGGGTAGAAATGAGCCAAGACACAGACATTTAATGGTGTGAAAAGGGTCTCAGTTTGTTCTTACAGTTTAGCCATTCTGACTCTGACCACAGCAAGCTCCTACTGTAGGGTGCAGTTGCAGACTCTGCCTGCTGGTTATCTCCTGCTGTAATACGACTGCAAATATTAGTTTGCAGACTCTGAATGCAGGCTTTCACCAGCTTGACAGTGTGTGCAGGCTCCAACAGCAGAGTCTGACTCCATCAGACACACACTGACCTCCTAGCAGATCTTTTGCCAGAAGTAACTCTCTGTTTCATTCTTCTTTGGGTCTCTCTGGATCTTTCCTTCTCCTTCAGGGCTCCTCTGCCTCCTAAAAGCTCTCTGCCTCCAAAAAGCTCTCTTCCTCCAGGCTCTCTTCCTCCAGGCTCTCTTCCTCCAGGCTCTCTTCCTCCAGGATCTCTTCATCAAAAGACTCCCCTGACCAGCCAAGCCACCCCTTTTATCACAGCTATCTTTATTAGTCACAACTGTGACCCATCAAGAGCAAGGCTGNCCCATCAAGAGCAAGGCTGTTCCTCTTCTTTGGTAATTAGTACAACTGTGACTTTCAGGGGCAAGGTGGCCTGAAATCCCTTCTTCCACACCACTTTACAGTTGAGTTAGTGTTGGGAGTTGGGGATTAGGTTTAGGGTTAGGTTCAAGGTCAGAATCTGGCTTAGGTTCTGAGTCTGGGTTTGTGTTATGTTTATGGTCATGGTTACTGTTGAGATTACTGTTACTGTTAGGATTTAGAGTTAGGATTTTGGCTTCCTTTCATTTAGCAGGGAAAATTGCCATTTGCTTTAAATTCACTTTGCTAAATAATGGGCTTTATGTCTTCATAATTCCTTTTGGGGTCAGCTCCAGGCTGTAGGCACTAAAAGTGTTTGTCTGCTGGGTAGGAAGAGCTGTGGAATTTCTGTGTAATAGCATATCCTGTGATCAAGTCACCAGTACCATAAGCAAGTTTGCTTCTAAATCCTTGTCCAGCTCAGATCAAAGAATATTTGGACATAAAGGTTGTGTGAAGAGGTGCCAGTCAAGCATGTGTAGACAGTATGGTGGTCATGGTTTGCTATCCAGTGCTCATTTGGACTTATTATTACAAGATATTAAGAAAACTACTGGAAAAATCTACTTTTATGAGTGTATTTCTTGAAAAAGAGAAGGGAGACCCCAGTGGTTCTGTTTGGGATGTCTGCCTTTTTTGTTCATTCTTGCCCCTTGGGTTTTTTCACTCCATTTATGTTGATGTTGCAGAAAGTAGTGGCATATGTATATGTGATCAAAATATCACTGAGGGATAATACAGATGTGGCAGATTACCTGCACTTCATTTGGTATTGATTACAAAAGCATTAATCAGGTTGAATTCTTTTGCTATTATGCATTCAGATTCAAGAGATTCTTCCATCTTAAGCACTGAATACTTCTGAGGGTAAATAATCTAAATACCATCCTGATTGTGTCTCAGAGCTCTATGCTCAAAGCACAAGCATACAGCAAAGGAGGAAGAATGAGCTTTAATTTATTGGTGTTTGGCAGAACAGCCAAAATTGGTTTTGCTGTCAGACTAAGCTGTTCATCCGCTCTGCCGATACACAGGCTGAACACTATTTTCCTTTCCTGGAGTCTGTTTTTGTTGTAATGGGATGCACTTTCATGTAGATGACAGGAGAGAGGTGTTAAGATGTTATACATGACCGTGCAGCATGCTCGTATTTCCTCCTGTTAGCCAAGAACAACTAATTGGCAAAGCTGTTTTGGCAGAAGTTTCTTACTCAGAAGTAATTTCAAACAAAAGAAACAGAGTAACACAGCCCACTTATGTCTCAGGGCCCTTCTTGTGAATCCAGCACAGCCCTTTACGTTCAGAACAATCATCCCTTTCCTGAAAAGCATGATTTCTGTGGATGGTACCCAAGCTGCAGTGCATATGCAATGTATATGCTTGCCCACTTGAGAGCAAATCCCTGAATGGATCATTCCTAAATCTCATTCTGGTTTATCTCCAAGTGGAATGAAGTTTGGCCCTGCTGAAATATGAGCATGCAAATGATACCAATCTCCAGTTCTCAGTGGGCAAGTGCATGAGAGGACAGGCCTGTGCAGCAGTTTTCCCTGTGTCCTGTAGCTAGGCTTCTGCAATAGTTAAAAAATGATATTTTTTAACCATCAAGAAACACCAGTGCTGTTTTTAAGAGCAAAAAATTTTCAGAGCTGTAGAAATACAAACTTAAACCTGTTCTTTGACTGGCTGTCATATACCAGGTAGCACACTGGGTCTGTGTGGACTGACAGGATATCAGATTTATGTGTTTTCCATCCTGTCACACCCCTGTTACTGCTGCTTTTGTCTGTAACACATCGTAACAACACAGATCATCATCAGGCGACAGGAGCTATAAGCTGTAGCTTGAAATTCTTGGAAAACTGATGCGGGATATCCCAAGGGAAAATATTTATGTCAGCAGTTGAGGCACTTCCAGCAGCAAACCACTATTAGAAGTGCATGGGCCAAATGTAGCTTTAGCTTTATTGCTTCATCCATAATCTCAAGGAGAAAGTGCACTAGGCTCCCTCTTATGTGATTTCTGTCTTGTTACTCTGTTTTTCTTAAGTTTTGAATAAAGCAGTTCTCAAACTTATCACCCACACTCTTAAGCACATTTAATTTACAAATATTGTCCAGACAACCTGTTTATTAGCAGTCAGACTCCGGTAAACTCAGAAAAGAATGAATTTAATGTTAAACTTTGACGATAGCAATTTAAACTCTTGGTTTGTATGGGTGATACAATTCAGGCAGGATGTAGGTCAATGAATTTGAACATGCCAATGGCTGTAAATTCCCTGACATAACTAATTTAGATAATTTTGGCTGTTGCACTGCTTTAGGCATGTCTAAGCAATTATTTTATCTTCTTTTGGTTCATATACTTGCCAGTGTGAAGTGTTATTTAAACTAGCGATACCAAAACAGACTTGGGTTATTGAGTTTTGTACATAAACTTTTTGACTCTTGACACAAATTTGCTGTAAATTTGCTAAACATACATGTACATAGGAGAAGCACTCGGAAGTGGTGCCATGAATCACATAGCTGTTTACTGCATTAGCCTTTTCTTAGCCACTTAGAAGCTGGAGAAAAAAGATAAACTTGGTATGGCTACAATTGAAAAAAATATCATGGATGAGCTGAAAAAAACCCAAAATTTTCCTATTCTTCTGCTGTGTCTGAAGGTGCTTCCCCACTTCATGTCTCATTGGGGTTTCTAGTGGGTTGCTTGCTGTTCCCCAGATTCCAAGAGGGCAAGTGAGGCAAAGCATTGGTGCACCAGTTCTGTGTGTTGTGAAGATGTTTCTCATTTTCTTTTGAGAGCATGTGTCCATGAATCTGGGTTTTTTCGGGGTAATGGGAACCAACAAGCATAAAAGTAGCTGTCTACAGAGCTGTTCTCTGTCACCTCACGTGCTTCAGGTATTCTCACCTCATCTCCTGGGACTTGAGTATGAGGGAGGGGTCTGACCTCTTCATCAAGCTCTTGTAGATTTGCCTTTCCAAATAACTAAAGAGAGATGTTAGCTCAAAGCCTCTGCTTAGGAAATTGAGATTATAAGGCCCGTTTGAACTCTTCATTCCCAGATATATTGATCCTGTGGGATGTTGAGAGTGAACTTCCTGACACATGCTACTGAAAAGGAACTGCAGGGAAGATGGAAGAACTTATACTGGGTTTCTTAGTGCACTGTAGGAAAAGAAATGGCACAAAGAACTATTTGGGGAAATAAATTTAATTTACTGCCAATCAATAACAAAGCAGTAGAATATCAAGAAAACTAAACGTGCATTTCCACCACTCCCTCTTCTTGCCAGGCTCAACTTCACTCCTGACCCAGCAGGATGAGGAATGGGCATTGTGATCTCACAACACTTTGTCTCTGTTGTTCCTTTCTCTCCATGCTGTCTCTCTGCTTCAGAGTGAGGTCTCTCACACAGGAGACAGTCCCTCATGGCTGAAGACCATTGGGGGAACCCGAGGTTGCATAAGTCCATGAGACCTCCTGAGATACCTCTGTGAGTCCTGAGAGAAGTGGTCAAGGAAATGGCTAAGCCACTATCCATCGTATTTGAGAAGGTATGTCAGTCTCATGAAGGTCCCATTGACTGGAAAAGAGGAAATATCATATTAGTGCTGTGAGGGTGAAATTGCAGAGGGAGGGCATTCATTTTTCATAGATGCCATCGGATTTAAGTCAGGCAGAGATGTAATGAATATTTTAAATACAGGAAAAGTTTACAGGAAAATTCAGCCAAGAGATGCAGGCCAAAAGAACCAGATTGAGATGATTCAGTTCTCATAGCAATATGTTTACTTTTGGAGATAAGTAAGCTCTCACTTAAGTTTTGGTTAGAAACATTCACTCTATTTGATAAACAAGTTGTCATTCATAGCCAAAAAAGCTCAAAAATACTTCTCAATGAAAACTACAGTTTTCTGTAGAAAATTGAGATGCTTTATGTAAAGTAATTTCTTTTTAGTAAGACATTTATTTTGACTAAATTTTTATTTGAAAAAAAAATAGGATAAAGTCTCTCATATCCTTTGAGTCTGAATGCAAACAGTGAAAAACTTGAACATCAGGAAAGCCAAAAATAGGGAAAAAGGGTGAAGAGAATGATGAAGAAAACTGAATGGAGGTATGAAGGTTGAGAAATAAAGAACTTTCCTTTCTTCTGTATTTTCCCTCATTCTGACATATATTTCACTTTTGGAGTAGAAGATCTGAGCCATATCTTCCTTATGATATTTATGTTATGAAATAAAAATTCAACTCAGTTCAGAAGAGAACAAGTCAGATTTTGCAATGGAAATATTTTTCCTTTTTAAGTCTCCAGTTGGTTACATGCATTTATGGAAGAGACTTCAAGCACCTGAGTTGATTGCACATTGTGACTGCAAGCAAACTGCAAACAACCTGAGCAATTCATGTGGAGAGTACATTATAAAGGAAATATCTTTGGACATAGATAATGGAAGCAAACTTGTTCTCATGAGCAATTATCCTGCTAATCAATTTCCCCTAGACATAGAAGACTCATTTGGGAATCATATTTATGTCCAGATTGGTTGGTTGGTTTGTTTGTTTTGTCAGAAAAGGTTCATCTGTTCCATACAGCTTTATAGGTGGTTTAAGGCAACAGATTTTTTCAGCCCACACTGCTTCCCTGGGTGAAGAGAGAGTTTGTAATTTTATGGTTACTTGTGTCTCCCTATTTGATGTCTATGTTAGGTTTTGCAGGTTTCAAAACCAAATTATATTGGCAGAGTTTTCTGTTTTCCATAGGAGTTGCCACCTGCTGAGGAATCTTGCCTAAAGACTCATAATCAGTCAGAACTTGGTCAAACCATGACACTCCAAGGCGTGTAGTTTCCAAGATCCCAGAAAAAGATCTGTGGTTTGTCCCATATGTATGTGTGTGCATACACATATATATGCATAATTTTTTTTATATATATATATCTAGTAACCTCCATTGAGTGAACTTGTGGTTAGAGGGGTTTGCTGAAATGGAAACTCACATACATAACAACTGGCTCCTGGTGGAGCAAGCTGCTCCTGCTGGTTACTGCTCTTGAATGAGAAATGAGAACAGTCCAAGAAGCACAATGAGCTCTTCACCAAAAAGTTCTCTGATATCGCTGCATTTTACGTGATTGCCAGTGTAGTGCACAGGCTAAACATACTCTGGTGGGCTATTTGATATAACATTTTACGTGATTGCCAGGGTAGTGCACAGGCTAAACTCTGGTGGGCTATTTGATATATTTACTGCAAAGATGTGATCAGAAGAGTGGACCTTGGACCCAGATCTGAACAAGGCTTTTAAAGGAATTGAGAAATGAAAAATTGTAATTGGCATCTGTCATTTGGATTATTTTTCCCTGGGTTGCTAATGAGATGAAAGGCAGTCAGAGTGCAGAATGGCAGCAGACATCTTTGAACTCAGTATCCTGGAGGTAATACTAGTTCTTTTCCCCAGAAGATGACATTTCTATTATCTAGGCCACCAAAAGATGTGACAGTTCTTTTGGAGACCTTCCCCCCAGGCAGAACTTCCAAGCAGTATTTAAAACTAAACATACAAATGTATCTGTTTTTAATAAATACTCTTTTATCTATCAATTTTTATTAATTGATTTATTAATTATAATTATTAATTACAATTTTATTAATTATAGAGAAATAGTTTTATTCACCCATTTTTACACAAGAAACACCAATAAGTAGATGAAGTCTTTGACAATTGTGTAACATTGAAAACTGGGTTAGGTTTTTATAGATTATGAGAAACATCCACAATCGAAATGGGAAGCCAACTCAGACACACTGAAGGCTGGTGATTTTGAAGGCCTTTATGTTGTTTTTTTGTAGAAGAGGAAATTCCTTCGAAGTGGGATTTGGCATATTTTTTATTGATGAGTCAGCAAAAGAAACTCCAGCCAAGAGCTACAATGGGAAAATGGAAAGGTACATGATTAATGAAGTTTCCTGACTTTGATGAAGGAGAGGGAACTGTCTCTCAACAGAGGCACTATCTCACACACCACCTCTGACACTACAACAACATTGCTATACCTCTTGAGCTTCCCAGGAGCTGGGGGTTGATTTCAAAGCACATCACATCAACACTTAAAACCTGAAATTCATAAGACCAGAAGGCCAGAGTGCTGGGACTGGATTAAGCCACTTTCCTCTCCTGCTACTGCTTTCTGAGAGGAGAGTTGTCCCAAGCTGTCTATATATCTGTGACTGTGGCCTTCCAGTGGCTCATGTATTGAAACATCTCTAAGTGATGCTTTATTGTAGTGAGAGAGCAAACAGCTATAAAATACCTTCACAGTTTCATGAAAAATCTTCTGGCTTTCTTGAGGTGCCTCATCTTGCCCTTAATTTACTGTTGAGGGTGAAGGACATAGCAGTGTCATTATTTATTTATTTATTTATTTATCATTCTGGCAAGCAGGCTGTGGTTGTCTGGAATACATTTCCCCCTATGACAGCCACTTTTAATTTATTTGAGTGAGTGATCTCTCCTTTCTGACAGTTTTGTTGTTTGAAAAATATGATGCTGTGTGATTGAGGAGGCAATGTAATTAGCCATGGTACAGCCAGGATCACCAGATTGTTTTTAGCTTTACACAAATGCAACTCCTCCATTTTTGAACCTTTGCATCTCTCTACTCAAGTGCTAAATCTAATGTTTTACCTGGTTTTGGTTTTTGTTTTTTGACAAAGCTCAGGATTCCTAAACACTGGAATGTCGCAAAAATATTTTTTCTATATATTTCTGTAGTATAACAGCCTACTTTGTGTTACAGGATGGGAAAACCCCCTAATTTTTAATCATTCTATTTCAGAAAGTTTGACCAATAAAGTTTGAAAGAAAAGACATATTATGCTATTCTGTGTTTTACAACTGGAAGAGTAAAATAAATGGAATTCCTGTGCTACCAACACAAGTTTGTAGGTGGATAAGAATAAGGGTGTAATCACCTTTACCCTCCTAACCTCCTGACTGGATGTCTCACCCTTCAGGCTACAGAACTGTTCTTGTCCTGACAGAAAGGTACCTACAGCTACTGCTCAGGAACTTGCCTCTGCCATGGGGATGGACAAGTGCACTTTGTGATGAACACATAATAAAAGCAAGAAACTTATTAGGACAAAAATATTTTAGGGTCTGATTAATCTAGGTAAAGATTGAAGTAAGGGGAGGATGTTGAAGGTGATTAATCCATTTCAGTGAATATGCAAGACAATGTTGCTGAAGTTGATGAAGACTGCTTTATATTCAAAGAGATCACGATTCAGAACACCTTTTGTGGCTGATTAGGCAGAGAAAATTATTACTGCCCATTAAAACATAACGTTTCACACAAAATGGAAAATCTGATTAGTGCACCTCAGAGTGGCTAGCTTCTAAAATTATAAAATTAATGAATATATAAAATATTTAATTTCCTACATAAATATCTGTTAATAGAAATTAATTACTGCATGCAATAAAAGTCATTTATTGCACATAGAGGGCCAAATGTTAAATATGACATGAAATAAAAATGTGAGCATTTTCATTGCTTATGTGTAAGTGATTTGGTTATCTGTTGAAGACTTTTATTACTGTATAAACAACATAGATCAAACTCAGTGATAAGATAAACTTTCTCTATATTTTCAGTGTCTCTCAAACAGTAATAAAAGAAGTCCTTGTTCATGGAGAGGATCACTGTAAGTGCAATTGATCTCAGATATCGCTGGGAGTGCAAAAAGTTAATGAAATAAAATATATGCTTGAGAGTTTACACAACTGTAACCTGGGCTTCCATCATAATGAATTTTTAGGCTATTGGGCTATAAGTGCAACATCTGCAGCTTTTGCAACAGTCCCAGATAAACAGCACTCTCATATGTTAATTTTGATGCACTGATCCTCTGATCTGGCAAACACATATTTGATATGCCATGATTTAAGCTGAGCTTCTCTTTCAGCTGACTCCTGTCACCTGCACTGGATTTACTGGCTTCATTCATGTGCATCACCTCATCTTCCAGGCTTCCTCTGCTGTGTGAAAACTTCCTCTGTGTCCATGCAGGCAGGCCATTCACTGTCCTGACTTTGTCAAGCTGCAGCTTCAGCTGGCAGTTGTTTTCTCCTCCTGGTTTGAGCTTCTGGTGCACCTGACAGCAGAGCACAGCAAACTAAAAAAGCCCTTGACTCAGAATAAAGATTGCTTAACAACAATCCAAGCATCAGTGCATTATCAGTGTTCTTTTCTTAGCAAAGACAAAATACAGCACTGTACCAACTACTAGGGAAAATACCAAGAAAACCAACTGCATTCTGGCTGAAAAAGTATCTGGGTGAAAGTTCCCAGCTTGCAGCCTGAGGCTTCACCAAATCCAGCCAGTTGTGGTAATCAATTAAAATAAAGCAAATAGCACATTAAACCACACAGTATTATAACTCTGGGCAACTCATTTTATTTAAAACACACTTATTTAAGCTGAACAACTGATATCTCTCAACGGTAGATGGAAATGTGCAGGATTAAGGCAGTACTCTTTTAAATAGTTTAAACCAGGTAGTGCTAGTTAATGTGTCCTGTGAAATGTTGAGAGACATTGATAGGAAGGGTATGTCCACCCGTATTTAATGAGCCATGTTGCTTGGAATTCATCTGTGCTAGTCTCATTCTTTTATAGTGTTCAACCGAACAACTGGAGGTGAAAACAGGTACAGTGGTCTAACAAAAACAGAATTGCTGCCTGAAGCTACTTGGCATACAAGGAAATAGCTTACTTTTGGGAGAAACAGGATTACAAAATGTCTGACTGCTCAGGTAAAACAGACTTACCTGGGGGGGAGGACGTCCATCCTCTTCTGAAGTAGACAATAGAGAAAGGCTTTGAATTCTGTTAGTCATTAATAATGTAAGTGATAAGGCAGGGTGATGGGGGTGGGTGGCAAAAAATGGTAACTTAGCAGCTACTTATAAGCTTGAGGGGAAAAACTACTTAAATTGTAGAGAGTACTTTTCCAATGCTCTGCTGCCCAAAGCCTTGGAGGTCTCCTTTATAATGAAATACAGAAAAAGAAACAGTTTCTGGGTATCTTTTACTTAAGAAAGCTAAAAAAACACTGCTGATTTGGATGCTATTTGAGTGATTTTCCAGGTTCATCGTTAGCCTCTGCAACCTAGAATAGATAAACTAATTGTCTTATTGGCTGGTGGCACTCATATCCTGAAACTTAATTAAAGTCTCTCTGAAAATGTCAAAACATACTTCCAGTCACTGTTTTCAGGGGACAGCTTTGGCTGTACTTACAAGCTGGCATTTGAGCTGTTGCATGAAGTCCTTGTTTGAGTGAGAGACACACAAAGTATCTCAGGGTGCTAATAACCTCTGTTTAAATGATGCTTTATAATTGAAAGTTAGCAGCAAAAGCACCCTGAGAAGCACCAGAAAATTATTGACGAGTTCTATGCATAAAGCAAATGAGACCAAATCCTCATTTTTCTGAAGTTTGGTTGTGTTCTGTGGTAATGCCGTGTTCAAAGGCAATTTGAACATGTCATTTAAGCAAACTTGTTGACATGATCTCAACACAAAACCTCAGCTGTGAGTTTTTTTCCTGAGAATGGTTGATTGCTGTCCTGACATATAACTTAAGAGTGTTACATCCTACAAACAAGCTGTCATGGCAGAGAGTTGTTCTGCACCCATGGTCTGTTTTGCTGAGGCCAAGGATCCCAGAACCCTTGGATGGCAGTTTTTCCCATAGGAAGTAGCTTGCATTGGTTCTCACACATGCTTAAAGCATTCAAGGCTTGAGATGGGTGGTCATACTGAAAGTCCTATAAAGATTGCTTTCCAAATTTCTTGCCTCTTCAGAGCACCACTGAGCTTCAAACCATAGACAAGTTCTGAAACTAGTTTTCAAGGAAAAGTTTTCCCACTATCTCTGACTACAGTTTATGAATTGCTGGTCTGAATCCATAATGCAGTGAAGGGACAACATATATTGATTATTGTCCCCTGGCAGATGGGGATGGGGAGATCTGGGGATTCACCTTGGGATAGTAACAAGTTTGGGTGCCAGGTAAAAAAAATCTGGTGCACTTGTGGGACTGGAGCCAAAGAAAGCTGATATATTTTGCTTGAAGGTGATTAGGGACTTACCAGCCTGCAGACACTGTGATATTCATTGAGGCTGGCAGCAAATGTTACATGTATTTAAAGATACACTGTTGTTTCTCTGGGAATGGCCAGGTACTGTGTGGCAGAGAATGTTAAACTGACTCCTGTGAAGCATTTAAACAGTTTAATTGCAGGAAATGCTCATTCTAGATACCCTGCAGAATTGTCATCTAATTTTTCAAGTCTTTACAGACAGTGGTGATATAAGACCAGCTTTCTCATATGGGTAAAATGGAAATGAAACTTGTTACCTCTCTACAGAAGCATCACATTTTCCTGAAAAATACTATCAAAATTTTCAATTAAATCTCACATTACTACAACTAGTGGAAAGGTATACTGAGGCAATCAAGAAATTTATGCTGTGTTATTGGAAAGAAAAAGCCTACAACATAATGCAAACTTCTTATTAGTCTATGTAAATTTGTGAGCAGTGATTTTACAGCGTATTATTTCAGGTTCTAAAGTAAATGTTACTCTGAATCTTAAGGGGTTTATTATAAATAATGTGAGGAAGAGGATTTGATTAAACCTGGAGTGAAGTGAGATAGGAAATGGCTTTCCCACCTGGAATGAGTGCCTGCAGGAGGGAACCAGCAACTGCCAAAACATTCTGAAAGATCTCTCCCTGGAGTGCCAGAAGCTCAGGGATTAGCATGGTTACCCACTTGCCTTGTAGGAGGCTTGATTTAAAACCATGTTTTGACAGGCTTGTCAGGTGGAAAGAGACCAGAGATGGCAGAAGCTAGCTTTCAAACCTCCGTTTTTCCCTTTTTCCTCTTTTTTTTTTTTTTTTTTTTTTTTTTTTTTTTTTTTTTTTTT
>VYXF01003149.1:804495-823564 GCA_013397295.1 Polioptila caerulea
TTTTTTCTCTTTTTTTTTTTTTTTTTTTTTTTTTTTTTGTTTTTTTTTTGTTTATTTTTGGTTTTTTTTGTTTTGTTTTGTTTTGTTTTGGTTTGGTTTTTTTTGTTTTGTTTTTTTGTTCTATTTTTTTCAAGTGGTGAAACGAAACACCAAGCAACCTTATCTCCTCTTTTCCTCCTTTTGAACCCATTCATAGTTCTGTGCTGTTTACATGAACTAATAGCTTTAGGGAGGGGATTTTTTAAAAACTACATTTACTAAAGAACTCACATCAGCAACTGCTCTATAAACTTTCTTGTTAAAACTTGATGTTGGGTGAATCAGGAACCCACTGACAGAGTCAGTGAATGAGGATATGGCCATGCTGATCTTTCTTGTGATATAATGCAACCATGACCACTGTGCAGAGGATAATTGATGTCTGGCCTTAAAATCTGAGGAATTTTAATAACAAAGTTGATCTTAGAGGAGTAAGGAATTGAGAAAAGAATGACAGAGCTTCTGCTATCAAAGGACTTAACACAGATCTGCCTGTTTAACTGCTTTAGGAAGTGTGCAGACATACAAAACTAGAAATCAGTGTGGTTTCAGGTTGTTCAATTCACTGGATACTGGTTTGGAACTCAGAATTTGAATCTCAGAGACACTGAGAGAATTTTAAAGTACTGGTAAATGCAGCAGGGATCTCCAGTACAGTAAGTGTCACTGGGATGATGCAAGCTTTTGAAAAGAGGTTGTTTTATAAGAGATACCATTGCTGACATGTAAGAATAACTGCAAAAGGCACAAAAGAAGAAACAAGGTTCTGTCTACTCATACTGACCTTGGAAATGCAAACCCACTGACCTTCTGGAGATGGATTTCATTCCTTTCTTTGCCCTCAGGTTTGTCTGCTTTCATCTGGGATGACTTTCAGAGCAAGACAGCTAAAAGGACTGTCCCAACAGTATTGGAAAGGTTTTTACTTGCACGGTGGTTTGTATTACAGGGATAAAGCTATGCATACCATTATGGTTTCATGTCAGCTAGAAGTCCTCTGATCTAATGCCATGCTTTCTTCTGAATCTGGAAATTATGATCTTTGTCATGTCTTGTTAGAGAGCATGAAATTGTATTTGCAGATACTTATGCACAGTATAATAGCACTCTGTTAGTAAAATGTAATGCAATACAGATTCCCTCTCACGCCCTCCCTTTACTGTGAAATGGACTCAGCAAATGTTCAAGAGCAAAAAGAATCTCAGACCATTTCACTTTCACTTGTCTGCTTCTTAAACTTGGAAGACAACAGCCACGTATGATTTTATTAACTCCCTGTAGATAACATCTATGAGAGGCATTTCCTGTATTCATGCCTAACCAAATCAAATGCATAAAATAAAGCTCAGTGAGGGATGATTAAGTTCACCTCTTTCTTGCAACCAGCTGCCCTGCAGTGTCTATCACATCCCAAATGTGAGAATGTCAACCACCACAAAAGAGAAGTACTGTGTAAAGGGCATGAAGCTGAGTCAGGGGAGGTTTAGGTTGGAAAAAGGTTTTCCAACTAAAAAGCTAGAAGACAAGCATTGTGTGTTAATGGTTTAGTGCATACTTTTTGTGTCTACAGTGACAGTGAAGAGAAATCCAAATTTTTATTTCCCGTTGTATTATTTGGGCCTGTTCGCTGTTATTCGCTAGCTCTTCCTTTTCTGCAAAAAAATATCATAGCACGAGTGTGGTGGCATTAACTTTCTTCCACTTCCCTGACTCAGGACTTCCTTCACTGCAGGCTTTGGAGGCATGCTGGCAACTCAGGCTGTGTGTACTGACACAGTTACATTGCAGATTAATAGTGCCATGCATTTCTAGATGTACATAGTAGCCATAATGACCTCATGCCTGAGTTTGTCCTAAAATTTGCATGTGAGATTCAACTCAAATTTAGAGATGGCTTTTGCTCTCTCTCCCTTCCTACTTCAAAGAGATGTGTCTCCACAAAGAATGAACAATCCTTTGAAGTAGTTTTTTGAATTCTCAAGCACGTTACCCTCTGAAGAAGAAGGAAGGACGTTGAAAAAGATCACAGAAAAATAATACAATTTATCACAGAAACAATTTATCAGAAACCTGCAAATCTTACTCTGGTAGTTAAACATTTACTCCAAAATTAGCAAATAATGCTTCAGTATTGAACACTTCAACATTCAGTCTGTCTGAATTGTTCAGCAATTCACTGTTCAATATTTAGGTCCCTTGCTTTGTAGTTTGTTGTTTTTCTTTTCTCCAGGAGGAAGATCTAAAGCACCTTTCTTTTTCAAAGGTAAAAATCTTCACACAATACATGGAAGGAATGGAAACTAAAGTCCTTTTCTCAATTGTCAAATGTGTAGAATTAATAAAAGATGAAGTATTTACTTGCCTGAGCCTCACATAATTACTGCCTATGTCGTTTCCCTTAAGACAGCTGCTTAGAGGATCAAAATTTGTTTTTATTAGAAATTGTGGCATTAGTTATCAATTATGTCAGGTGTCAGGGGTTTGGGTTGGAGTTCACGCTTTGGGTGGAGTTGCAATGAGATTTTAATTCATTATTCATGTCTGAGTTTCTGTTTGAGTCTCACAGCAAAAGTGTCATATGAAGCACTGAAAGCAATATGGGCATTGGAGCTTCTCCTGAGCCTGAGATACCATATCCCTCCAGTATCTTGCAGACTAAGGTACATTGTTTTCCTTAGAGATGACCTGTGACAAGAAATAAGGACATTTGCTTTAGGACTGTCTCAACTCCTCATTCCCAAAATAACCTTGAAAAACAACCTGTATCTGTCTCATTTACATTGGTGTAAATCAAGGGATATGTCATTAAAACAGCTGAAATCAGAATCTGGCCCTTGGTATGAGTTAAAAATATTGTGGCTTTCTCATGAGTTTTGCAAGTTGTTACAGAGACTGTCCTTCAGAGCATAACCTGACCTTTTTCCTTGAGAAATGTTTATGCAGCATATGACTTATATACAAAATTATAGCTACAGTGGAATTGTGCACAGAGCTATTAATTTGGTTGAATGTCTAGTAGACAACAATAAATCTAGCTGACATTATGAAACCCTGATAATAGTCCTTGTTGATGGGTTGCAACAAAAAGGTTTACAGACTTCTTCATTAGTAAAAAGTCAGTTAACAAATAAAGCTAAGTAAACTTGATGCTCGATTCTGTTTGACTCAGGTGGTTGTTTGTGCTGTGTGCTGCCCACTGTGTCTATTCATTAAAAAGGGAAAGAAAACAGGATTCAAAGCCCATTTTACAAGCCAGTGCTTATTGCTGTGGGAGTATCCATATACATGTGAGCAGAAGAGCTTTCTCTGAAAGGGCCTGTTGACTCATTTCTTTCATCAGTGAGAATAGCAACTTGCACTTCATTTGCACAAGTTTCACATTTTAAGACTCTTTGCTGAAAACACCTCATTATACTTCTCTGTAGAATGGCTCTGGATGTTGATTGTGTCTGTTGTCTTGAGTAATGAAGTTAATTTCCAAGATGGGGAAAATAACTTCATAAAGTATATGAACTTGGTGTACAGATTTGCTTAGGACCTACACAATATGGAAGAGTATTTGTGTAATAATTTCCACAGCTTAGACTTTTAATATTTGCTTCAGTTTTTATTGCAATTCTCTGTTTTGCTCAGCCAATGCTGTGAAGCAACTGGGCATTAAAAATGTTACAGGAATTATTTTTTTTCCTTTTTTTCTTTTTATCTTTTCTCCAGTCCTCCCCCCTTCATCCCACCTTTATATCAAGACTTGTGCAATGATTTCATTTAGTGCATATCCTGCACAGAGGCAACTGCTGCTTTCATCAAGTAAAACTCAGTAGTACTTCAGTCTGTGAAAGCATCTGAATGCCATCACTTGATAGCAGAACCTCCTCTTTCTGTTAGAGAGCTATGGGGAAGCAAATTCTTGTGCCTAGAAATGCAAAAGGAACTAGAATTGCCCCAGCAAATGGCTGTGGAGTTTGCATCCTTGGAAAGAGTCCAAAGCAATCTGGACACAGTCCTGAGCAAGTGGCTCTATATGGTCCTGTTTGAGCAGGGGGGTTGGGCATGAGAGCCTCCAGGGGTCTGTTCCAACCTTAATAATTTTGAGATTTTGTTATAACCTACCTTTGGGTCAGAGTGGAGAAGGTTTTGGGATCAGTGTTAGAATTAGAGTTAGGAGAGACAGGAAGATAATGTTGGATATATATTCATATACACAGGCTCAGATAGATCTGTATACACTTCTTTTCTTCTTTATTTATTCATAGCATCATAGAATCAACAACATCCCACACTGAGATGAGTAAAATAGTTTAGCAGGATATCTTAGCATGCTCCTGGATTCAAATGTCTGAACAGTTATTTTCTCCGTGATTTTAGATGACCAAGAGCAACTTTGGAAGTCTGACACTGGAAAAGTTTTGGATTAACTTTTGAAGGTGTAGATTCTAGAATTTTTGAAATCTTGTTTCTTCAAATATATGTCCTTCCTTCAACTGACAAGAAGTTTTTTTTACCTAGTAATTACTAGAAAGACAGGTAAATTTTTTTTTTTTTTTTACAGGAAAAAAAATCCCCAATACTCTTTTCTGTTCTTTGTGGACTGCTAAGACAATAAGGGGCCATGTCCTCATTCCAGAATCTCTTTTGTTATTGGCAACCCTGTACCCACCACTGGGTGAAAATGAATATTGCTGGAGTCAAAACAGATGATGTCACTGCAAAATGTTTGGTGGTTTGAAGTTTTGTTACATTCGATTTATTCCTCTAGAAAGGAGATGGACAAGTGGTCACAAAAGAAGTTGTTTGTGCTGCCATCTGAATTTGTGTGGAATGAAAGTTGGGCATCAGTTGCATCAGCTTTTAGTTTTCTGTCTAGAAGAACTCATTTAAAAATATACACTGCTCTGGGGAAAGAAACATTCCTAGTTGGTCTTCATTGCAGTTTTTCACATTTCTGTGCAACTAAGGCAAAGTAATCACAGTAAATCACAGTTTGCAGTGTTACTTTGATATCCTTGAGTCTTCTTTGGGAGCAGTCAGAGTCAAATGCCAAGCCTAGCCTTGATTGACACAATATGCTGACTGACAGTGTTGTAGAGTCTCATTGCATTTGTTGTTGGATTTGCTCTGATGGAAGTGAGGATACCTGAGACTAAAAATAAAAACGTGGCTCTGCTGTAGCCTCCAGCCTTCTCAGATCACTTCAGTGAGACATAGAATGTGAAGTTTTTAGTTGCAGAAGGTCAGACCAGGTCCCCCCCCGTTACTCTCTTAGTTAGCATGATAACATGGCTTGGCATGTTGCCACAACACAAAGTGAGATGCCTGCCTTTTTCCGTCACAAGGCTTGTAAAAGCCTTATGATGAGAATTTTCTGTATCTATCCCTCTTCTTCTTTTATTCTTTGGAAACATTGCCTCCTTCAGCCAAGCAATGGATTTTAGGTGAAAACATCTGATAGGACTGGATGTATGATAATATACCTTATATACATGTGTTTGAATGTATGAGTGCATACGTGTGACTTTATGTACTGTCATTTAAAGTAGCTTAATGTTTCCTGGTCTGCATTTTTCTCTGGCCTATCTGTGCTACAGACTACTACAGTGTGCTAAAGGCTGTAGAGTGATGCATGTGTGAAGGTGACCAAGCTTCTCCTTTCTTCTTTTTACATCTTAGCATGAATTCCTTAGACAAGCTCCAAAATTAAAGGAGATATATTGTCAATGGATTATTCTGCACTTAGCTGAGGCCCAGACAGCTCTGTTAACAAGTTAGGGGAAGTGTTAGGAAAATAAGCCAAGGAAAAGAAAGCTTCACTGAAGTGGCTTGTTGGGTTGAGGTTTTAAAGAGATCTGGAGCTGCTGGGCATTACTTAGGTACTGCTAGTGATGGGTGTAGGGGCACAGCATCTGCTCCATGCTCACAGTCCCAGCATGCACACCCCCACTGTGCCTTGTGCCTGCTGGGTTTTGTAATGCTCAAACCCATCAAGGTGATCTGCTGCTTCTGCACTTTGAGGAAGCTGAATATTTAACTAAACACTTTCACTGAACCTGACTACCCGCTCTGTGTCCGTGCAGGACACCTTTTTAATCAATCTGTTTTTCTCAGTGAGAAGCATTCCCTCTTAAGTTTACAGGATGACAAGAAAAACAGATTTATTACCAAAGTTAATGTCATAATTTCTATGGAGTAAAAGCACTATGGCTAATGCTATGATGAGGTATCACTAATAGCATTACTAATTATATCTGCTGCAAATTTATAAATAGCTAAAGAATGTCATTAAGTATGTGAATCAGGAAGAGCTAGCTTAATTGTATCTTGCCTTGTTATCAAAGACAGCTCTTTGACTAATACTTAAAACTCCTTATCCATGAAAAACATCAGGATTTCATTACTTAACTCAAATATTTCAGTATTGATGCATTATAGATTCTGTGGTTCCTTCCTCTCCTTCCTCTGCTCCACAAATGGGAGTTTTTTTTTTTTTACATTAATGTACAGATTAGCTTCTGTTTTACACAGACTCTCTGAAATCTTTCATGCCTCAACTCCCAGCAGTATCCTTTGCCTAATTTTGTTTCATTCACATGAGAGGCTATGAATGTGGCTGAAAACACCTCTCAAATATGTGTCTTGATCTCAGTTGGATTTCAAAGAGAGTCATAGATGCAAATGTGATAGCAAGATTGTAATTTGCCTGACTACTGTTAGAGGTTGCTTTAAAATTTGCCCACGGGCTTTGGGATTTATTCAGTGTATATCTGCATTGTTCATAAGCTCCTTGGAGCCAGCAAGGAAGTAGATTGCATGATCATTTACCCTACAAGTACAAAAGGAAATTTCACATCCTTTCTGTGTACAGCAGAAGCTCTTTTGGTGATAAACAGTGTCCAATAAAGAGTTTGGTTAAAGGTTGAATGTTAAAATCTGGATTTTTTATGAATATTGTTCCTTTTTCTCCTTTTTCCCCTTTTTTTTTTCTTTTAAAATATTTATTATCTCTAAATACACTTTTCAATAGCTTCTAATATTTGAATATCTGCTCTGACATTAGAATATGTCCTTATTATGATTGTTCTTCATTAAAAAACTCAAAAAGATATGTGAAGGACAGGCTGGGGCTGCAGTTAACACGCTCTGAAGTTACTGTGCATGCTGTTTCACAGTTCCAATGTATTTCTTGAAATGCACTTGTCCCAAAGTTAATGTCAACTGAGGCATTAGCACCAAGACTGCAATTAAATCCAGTCACCATCCAAAATCTTGGCCAACGTATTTTAGAATTATGAAGCAAAAGCTGCTCACCTGTCTTGGGGCTGCTGTCACAGAGGCTAAGCAGTCCTTTTAGATGGGGCCCTTCATTAAAGCAACTTCTACCACCTAATCCTGAGCAAATCAGTGTGAAGATTCATGGTGATGTAAATAGGAGTCATGAACGGTGTCTCCTACAAATCAGCTTTACAGCTTCCTATTTAGGAACTTCCAACCATGTATTACTGCCTTTGTGGTAAACAGACTCTTAAAAAAATATGATGTTGACAGATGAATTATATATAGACAGTATCTGATGGTATATTCCAGTCTGTTCTTTAAGCCTGAAAACTTTATGTAGTTTGTTTGAAAACTTCAGAATGTTTTAAGATCCAGTGTCCTCTCTAGCTAAGTAATGATGCTTATGATTCTGGATATCCATTGGTGGTGACACCTTCTGTGATGTCACTTTCAGGAATTGAAGATGGAAAAGAAGAAGAAAACCAGAGAAGTTTCCTGCATAGACATTGTATTCCAGACACTGAGAGCTTTGAATAAAATGTGCCCTGTGGTCGGGGAAGAGAGAAAGGCTTAACAAAACTATCTATTATTTGTGTATTTGCACTAATGCCTGTATTTTGAATTTTATCATAAAGTATGAAGAAATGGAACTGAAATAAAGTTTCAAAAATTTTGTGCTAAATGATCACTTAATATCTTTTTTCAAAGACTTACTCTTTAAATGCAACCATTATTTCAAAGAAATGAGAATGATTATGTAATGCATAGATTCAGTTCACAGTAACTTAATTAGTAAACATCTTTCATACATATTGTGCCTGGTAAGAAGTGCTGACGGATTTTTGCTTTAGTTGCTACAATTTAGTTGTAATTTTGCAATTTATATATATTTAGATTTTGATTATTTTTTTTAAAGCAACTGTAATCAGTATTTTTAAAAGAATTGTTATTAAAAAAAAAGAAAATATCTGAGGCAAGCCTGGTGTTTGGTATCAGTATGTAATCTGAACAAAGACTTTGTAACCTGAATATTTTGGTTTTCTTAACAAAGCTTTTAGTGCTGCTGAATTTAGCAGCAGAACTTCCTCTCCCCCTTCTCTTCCCCCAAGCCTGATGGTTTTCCATGTAAGCACAGCAAAATAGGCTCTGAGAAACTCCAAACCTAATCAAAGCAATACACTTGAGCATGCCACATCCCCAGCCTCTCTGGGAAGGAGAGGATTTCATGGGCTTGGCAGTCATATGCATGTCCAATCTTTGTGCCTATTTTGAGAGAATATCTGTGCTTCCCAGACAGCTGTTTGGGTTTTTCTAGAGATGCTCTCTGAAAGTAAAAAATGGGAGAAGCATATTTTAAAAGCCCCAAGTATCCTATCAAAACATTCACAAGAATTTGAAACTTGAGGGTCTGAGATCATTGCATGCATAGCGATGAAAAAAAAAAAGAAACATAACTGGCTAATTGTAAGCATTATTTTTTAGATATTGATATAGCACAGTAAGCAGGCATGATGCTTAAGCACATGAAAAGTTAGGTTTTTAAGAAGAAAACTTTGAAAATTCATTTTCACTCTATAATTTTCACTCAATTTTCATTTTCATTTTCACTCAATTTTTCGATTTAAAAATATGGTTGCATTCACACTATTTGTGATCTGATCTAGAATACAGAATTCAAGCCTCATAGACTGCTATATCTTCAAATAGCCTTAGAACCCAAAATGTCCATGTCCTATCTCTGAGATCCAAGCTATTGTTATTCTCAAATTACTAAGTCTGAAACAACTGTATCCTTTCTTCTTTCTCATGTATTCTCATTGATGGCACAGAAGAACTGAAAGGCCTCTAAAGAAATTGCACGTGTGAGTTGCTGCACTCCTTTTCCAGGCTGATGAATCTCATTCTTAATCTGCTCCTGCTGCTAAAGCCTTTGCTCATCTTGTCACCATCTTGACCCCTCTTTGCATTGCTCATGTCTTTTCAGAAAAGATTAGAACTCTGTGCAGTGCTGCAGATTCAGATGCTGCGCACATTTAATACCATAACCTGCTCTTTGCTCCCTTCCTAACAATTCTGAACTTCTTTTTTGCTTACTGACCATTGTTGAACACTAAACTTATATTTTCATGCAGTTAACTGTTTTTAGCTTATGACTCCTTTCTAAGTGGCGACAGTCAGCTCAGAAGGTGCCTTTACACACTTACATCAGGATTGTCTTTTCTTGTTTAATTTTGGTGCCCTGACACTCAGGGTCATTCCCCCACTCACTCATTCCTCAGTATATAATTAGATTTGCAGATTACTGGCTGTACTTATCAGAAATGGCTGTGGATTGCAGTGTGCATTCCTTAAATACGAGCTGTACCTCTAGATGGAGTAGGGAGCTTTCATCTGTGTCAGGCTTGCCATTGCAGCTGCATAGTTTTGCTTCTCATAGTTTTGCATATGATGCTCCCTAGGAGCATCTGAACACTGAGTGATCTGAGCAGATCTTTTTTTGCCTTTCATTTCTTCCACTCCTTTTTCGTGATCTTTCATAATCATTGAATTTGTGGAGAGAATGCAGGTTAAATTTTGGAAAAGGCAGGGTAGATGCTCCAACACAGTACTCTCGCCCTCAGATTTGGATGTAACTTAAAGAGGATTAGAGCTTCGAATTAGAGCTGCCCTTAGGGGTTTGCCACCAAGTCATTCATTTCCAGCTGATTTTGTGTTCTCATGTGTCTTTGCTTCTTGTTATCTCAAATTGCAAATTGCAGTAGATGGGCTGAAGCTTCCACGGCAGGTGTGTCTGTTGTGCATTTTTCAGCACACCGATAACTTTCCATAACAAAATAATCTTTTAAGACCAACATTCAAATTACATTTTTCTTAAAAATACCTTGTTGGAGGCCTCTCAGTAGTAGTGTCCCCCACTGCTCAATACAGGGCACAGTGTTGTTTAACTTATTAATCAAATGCATGGATAAAGGGGAAGATTCCTCCTCAGCAAGCTCTCTGATGACACAAGGCTGGGAGGAGGGCCCAATTCTCTAGAGGGCTGTGCAGCCCTCCAGCAGGACCTCGACAGGATGGAGAGATGGGCAAAAACCAGTCTGAAACTCAGCAAAGGTAAGTGCAGGGTCCTGCTCCTGGTAAAGAATAACCCCAGGCACCAGCACAGTCTGGGACTGACCTGCTGGAAAGCAACTCTGTATAAAAGGACCTGGGGGTCCTGACATTGTCATTGTCTGCCTTTGGTTATCTGAAAAATGATGAAAACTTTTGCAAATTATGAATTTTCATAATTTGCTAAATTTCCACAAGGAATAATATTCCCTGTGCTGATTCAAGCAATGGTGTCTGGATATAATTATGATAATTTCCTCTGGGATTATAGGCATCCTCAGAAGATGTGAATTTAACACATTTATTTAAAGCTGTCAATAAAATAACTCCTGTCAGTGGAAAAAAAAATAGCTGACATTGATCTGTGTTCGTCTTCCCCATTTTTGTCAGTGTATTCTTTTTTCAGTCCTGCTTCTTTACAAAGACATTTTGTTTAGATGAACACACTTGCCTTTCATAACCAAGACCTGTAGCAACATGAAGACATCCACAACTAAATTAAAGATTTATACTTTAGAGAAGAGACCTAATGAATACCAATTTAAGGAATAATATAAAAATACTAATGAAGCTGCCTATCTAAGGATCATTTTAATAGGAAGACTTGTTAGTTCTGACCTGTGTCTGACAAGGGTAAAGTAGTATCTTAGAATACTTACACTGTCAGAAATATGTTTGCTGTTTTATACTGGGCCAAAAGCAGAAGTCAGGTGCCCTACTTGAGCAAGACACTTAATCCAAGGTGTGTTGGCTTGCAGACAGGAAATGGAACCCAGGTAGACAATGTTCTTCAGAGAATTGTTTCTCACCCACTTTTTTTGCCTTGATTTTACTGCTAAAAATTGTTCACACACCACTTTTTAATATTATCGAGCTACAATTCATTAAAAATGTGTCTGGTAGTGTATATAAAGGCAGAAGGCAAAGAGGTCCAGTGAAACACTTGATATTTTTCTCTTTATTGCTCTGCTTTGTAGCCCTCTCACCAGCTTTCCTTTCCTTTGGATACATCCAGGGATCTTCACTCCCTTCTTAAACTGTTGGGCCCAGAAATGCACTCAGGGGGAAGCTGTCTTGACACTGAGTGTGGTGGGATAATCACTCTTGTGACGGGCTCCTTGTGCTGTGTTTGGTGCACCTCAGGGTGGGGTTTGCGTTTTTGGCTGCTGGTGCACACGCCGCTGGCTCACTCTGAGCTGCTGCCAACCAATATTCCCAAATCCCTTTCTGCAGGGCTGCTCTCCAGCCACTTCTCTCCCCATTTATGCTTCTGCAGAGCCTGGCACCTGGACTTGCTCAATTTCATCCCATTAATTATGCCAGTACAAGAAGGCTCAATTTTACTTTACTTTAGGTGGTCAGTAGAGCTAATGAGTCTTCAGGTTTGGGGTTTTGGTGTTGTGGGGCATTTTTGGAATTTTTTTTTTTTCCTTCTAAACAGCACGTTGTTTTAGGTTCTTGTACCATCCCAAATATTTCCACAGATGCCTCAGGTAAAAAGCTGGGAACTAGCATCCAGGCAGCACACAGTACTCAGTTTTATATCAGCCACTGCAAACAGCTTGAAATTGCTTATTCCAAGCCAGCCACACTACAGAGAGGTAGGAAAGAGGAGCAGAAAGCAGCCAGACATCTTTTGGCAACTGCACCTCATCACTGGCTGCACTGGAGACATGAACAAGGCTGGTTTTTGGCATGTTCTTACTGCCTGTCTCCAGCCGAGGGCAGGTATGTGCCAAGCCCCAAGAGCAGACAGGAGCTCACCCCTTTTCCCATTTTCCTGTGGAGATGACAAAGGCAGGTTTCCAGGTTGGTGCTGTAACGTGGTGACTCCTGTAGCAACGCAGATACCAGGATTAGAGATCCTGAATATCTCAGTGTTGTCCTACCTAAGTCCAGGCCTGGTGTATAGTCTGGAAATCTAAGACATGCTGAGCATCAGTAGAAGTTCTTCTGTGGCATTCTACGAAAGGGCAGAATGGGATTTTCTAATCCAAAAACATTCCCTGGAAAACCAGACAAAGTATGCATCAGTAAACAAATGAGCACAATAAATATTTATAGACTAATAAGCAATGACTTCCAATGCCATGAACACATTACAAAAAGAAATATAGGTTCCTTAACAATGTCTATAAAGAAAATAAAAATTAATTGTTGGATTAGCAAACAGAAGAAAAGTGTTATACACCAAACTTACTGAAGTCTTATTAATGACCTAGAAGAAAAATCTGGCAGAATCTAGTGAAGTGAAGCTTGAGAATGATGCAAAATCACTTCATAACCTTCTTCCTTCCACAGATATCACAAACCCAGGATGCTGGCTGTTGGCTCTCTATGCTAATATCTCCAGAGATCCCTAGGCTTTTGTTACTGAGCTGCTCAGCTAATGAATCAACACTCGTAATGCCTTGTGTGTGAGAGGAATAGTGAGGGAATCACAGTTCTCCCCACCCAAGACCCAATTCACACATCCTTGCCTAGTGACAGTGAACTGAAAAAGATCAGTGCTCTATTTGCAGGAACATAGTCTATAAAATTTATTAAGATCTGGTGTTGCTGTTGCTCCTGAAAGTGTTTTGGTATAAAGCATAAAACAGTAAACTGCTCTATGACAGTAGTCTTGACTAGCCCAGTTGTTTTCCACTGGAATGGATGGAGGAGCTCCTGTCCTGTTGCACTGGATGTTTGAGCCTTCAGCTGGTTGTGCTGTGAGAAGTGCCTAGCTCTGGGTAGTCTGAAAATGCACCAGGCTGAAAAGTCTGTCTCATTTCTGAGCTGCTAAATTTCTGCACCCATTAGTCAGCTTGTGTTTGGGCTGTGTTATCAAAATTATTACTCTAAAGAGAAAAACATGTGGGAGGGCTTGTTATTACTGTTTTGTGAGTGTGTGTTGGGTTTTGTTTTCCTCAAAGAAAAGTTAAAATTTGTGGGGCTTCTGCAGATGGTCATTGTAGAAAAGTCTCTCTCTCCTCACTGATGCCTTCACCTCTCTCCATACATGTGATTTCTGAGATATATAATGATCCTTCCACACATTTTCTTTCTTTGATTTTAGTATAAATTCTTCGAACCTTTAAGTATTTGTGTCAGTCCTTATGTTGACAACAGTGAAAATTGTATTTCTTCCTACTGATACATATATTTAGTCAGATTTTTCTTCCTGCAATATACTTAAATTTCAAAAAAAGAAACCAAAAAAAAGCAGTTCACTAAAAGTAAAGTGTTTCTTAAATTGTTTCCTGAAATTAAAATTGAAAAGAATATTTAGATCGGTAACAACATTTTATTTTGATCTTTGTGGAACAAAAATTTCTGGTTTTTAAATAGCTAATTTCAGTCATTTCTTGACTTCATATTTATAAAACAATATAAAGAAAAGCCTAAAATATGAAATTAAATATATTGACTTCTCAACACTAAGTACATTACTTGATAGACTTTTCAGTTAACAGAATATTTACATGAAAAACTTATGTTCTGCTACTCAAGAAAAGGCATTTCAAAATTGGGAAACTTAGCTGAAGACGTGGACACCAGATGGTTTTAATGAAGAGAAAAAAAAACATGTTGTAACATCAGGAGATTTCACCAAGTGCTCCATCATTCTAAAGCTGAAATCTAATGGCTATTTAATAATGAATTTACCAGTGCAAAACAGTTCATTTTGTGTCTCATAAGTAGTTGTGGACCTTCTATAAGAACATCAGTTTTAGGAACTAGAAAGTTTTAAGCACTTTGCTTCTGTGAACTAACAGCCTATGCCCAATAGGTGGTTTCAGAGTGGCTCTGTGGTGTCACAGAGCAATGAAATCGTAGTTCCTTCAGCTGTTAATGAATAAGAAAAATTCCAGCAATTTTTTACATTCTCAGGTATATATATTTTTTTTTAATGTTCATCTTCCTCCAACTTTTATGAAACAATTGTTGCCCCAGCCTCATGCAAACTATGAAGAGAAATGCACATGGGAAAGCTTCTCTTGGATCCATGAATAAGACACCACCTCTGCCAAAATCTGATGCACAAGTTGACAGACTCGAAAAACTTATATAGCAGAAAAAACATCAGCTTACTTCTCTAGCTAGAAACAATACTTAGAAAACTAAGCATCCTGTTTTTTAAAAGACATCACTGACAAAAATCACAAAAATCTCGGCATAAGCATAATCCTGTAACGCAGATGACATGTAATATTCTCTGTCTTTATCTCGAATGGAAATATGTATTTGTGTGTAATTTCCATTTGAGAGCAGTGTGCTGTGGAGGGTGGCAAACCTGAAAACCAAAGAATTATACAACAACAACAGCAACAACATCAGCAAATACTCATGTCTTGGTATATTAAAAAATGTCTTGTATTTAGAGCTGTGGTAAACAAATATTGAGAAAAAGCAACATCCTTTACAGCATCTGAAGCTGAAAATTCAAAAATCACTGTCTGCAAAATTGTTATTCTGTTCAGAACTGGCATGAAAATTTATTCATGTTTTAAATAACAATATGAAGCTTAAAAAATGAGAAAGAATAATTCTTAAAAAAACAATGAAAAGAGAAAGAAAGGCTCATGGCGGACTGCAAAATGCACACAACAACTGCCTATATTCAAGATGTTGGTCTATGTCATGTTTTCTTCAGCCATGTAACTGATCCTTCACAATGTTCTCACTACAGTGGAATACATGTTTTTTGTTTTTTTTTTAAATCAAGCTGAAAACACCAGAAAACTAGCAAAAAACCAGAGGAGCAGAAAGCTGTTTTACATTGTCATAGTAACAGAAATTTAACAGTAATCATATTTGCCAGAAATTTGTGAAACATTGCTCTGGGCAAATTTACATTGAACAAAATTCTAATTTCTTGTATAATTATTAAATAATGCCCTTTAAATATAATGAATAATGCAATTCTCATTCATATTCACCAAGGACTTTACTTTTAATAATTCTCATCAGTCTGGACAGTTTGTTTTTTGGGGCAGACAAGTAGGAATTGATCTTAGATTTTTTTGAAATGTTTTACCTTCTGGAATTCAGAGAAAGGGAAAAAAATGGGAGTCTGTGTTATCATGGAAGTGAGTAGCAGATTTTTAGAGTACATAATTCGTAACCACAGTCTATTACTTAGGATTAAATGTTCTTCCCTAAAACAAAGCTAACAACAAATGCCTTTAGTCATGAAAAAGTCAGACAGCTTGCATTAAGGGCCCTCTTGGTCCAATTTTCCACTGTGAAAAGAATCAGAATAAAATTCCGGTCCAAACAAATCCAGTGACTGTTTTGTTAAATAGGATTAGGACTGGGATTAGTGCTGTAACCTCAATTCTGTCTGTAACATAGAAAGGCAGTTCTGACCAAGTCAGGGATACCTAGCTATTCCAGCCCTGCTGTTTACTGTCATGCTATCACTCCCCTATCAGATCAGCTTTCTACCTTTAGGGGCCTCTTCCTGTAGTGAGAACATTTCATTTCCTCCTGCTAGCTGAATTCTAATTTCCAGACAACGATTTGTGTAGGACAGAAAAAGATGTAAAATAGGATTCCGCCAAACAGAGGCACATCAAACGTTTTTGTGCACAACTTCTGGGTGCAACACATGGGTATAAGAAAACTCTTTCTTCCTCACAGATAAGAATGCTGAGCTTTTCTGGGTAAAAGAAGAGCAGAAAGGGAAGTAAGTGAGCATGGGATTTAGCTAGTGCATGATCTGTCAGTAGAGGGGTTATGGAAAAACATGGCTGCATTCTTTCCACCCACTCATTAAACACAAGGTGAGATTGCAAAGGGCTGAATCTCTTGTCTTAAAGATGGAATGGAGCCAGGTAACCATGGGACATGTGCCAAGGATGTGGGAACCACCCCTTATTCAGGAGAGGTTGGAAGCTCAGAGGCACAGCCATGCCTTGTGTGACAGAGGCACAGTGGTGGGCATTTAGACATGGAGTGCTCTGGGCTATGGCAAATCCTGGGCCAGAGGCAAAAGAATCAGGAATACCAAGGAATGGTGTTGTGCATAAATGAACCAGAGAAAGGCTGTTGCCTTCACCTGCTTTCCTGGGTGTAAGTTTATCCACAGGTATTTTAAAAAAAAAATATTAAAGTGATTTCCACATGTACATACCCACTCATTATGGTGGGAACTGTGGACATCAAGCATTTTCCAAAGAAATCTCTGGATCTACTTAGAGATTTTTAAAATATTTTTGTTTCTTATCAGCAACTTATATTCATTTTCCTTGTCTACATTTCTTTTATAGAAAATCAATGGGCCTCAGCACATTACAAACATTGTAGCAGTTTCCCTTTAAGCTTGCAATATATTTCTTGATCATCCTTTCTATTAATAATCCTTGTACACATACAGTTATTCAATATTTAAAACTAAAACTGTAAATGCAATATAACGCCTTACTTCAGCTAACAGCTTGTACAAAACCAAAGCATTTTTCTTTAAAAAAATCATTCAGCTCTTTCAGAATCCATTAAAAAGTACTATCTATAGAAGACAATAATTTTAAACTTTACTATGGCTTAAGTATTATCTTTCTTTACACTAAAATTTGGAAGAGCAAACCTATAAAATAAAACTCTCTTTTGTTTTCCTCTTCTGTTCTTCAGCATTTATAAATGGAAGAAAGATACCCTCTTTATGGTAACAGAAAAAGGTCTCAAAACTTAAAACTGAAAACCAAAGCTTTATCAGCATTTTTCTTAGCTAAACACATTTATTCCTTGTGTTTTAAGTGTATGATCTGGAGAAAGATGATTTCTTATCTTTAGGAACTAGAGAGGAGGAAAAGCTCTTTAGCTCTTCTCTAATTTTTGGGAGGTTGTTATCTTTATACGACTGCTATCCAGGTTTTGCCCTAGCAACCAGATGCTTATGAATCTGTACATCAAAACTCCCTCCTAAAGACTTTTGCTTTAGATATGGATAATTTTAGACTCTGACCTTTAAAGCTTTTGGAACAAATCACCTAGTGTCTAAGAGGGGTACTTTAAGAGAAGAGCTCTTTATCCAGAAGGGTACATCTCCATTTTCTCTTTATCCTAGCAAATGACTACATGTCCCCATCCCTGACATTTAATTGCAGCTAAAGCAGGTGGAGAAGGGGTGTGTGTGGGAAGTCAGGAGGTGTTTCCATTGCAATAAATGGCTATGCTTCTTTTTCTATACTTTGTACTTTGAAAAACAAGGAAGCCTAATTGCCTTTGAAAGAAGTGCTTCAAGTTATTTTTAAGCTAAATTTAAATATATTTGTTGAAATGTGTCACTCTGATGATCTGATTCCCTCTTCAGATTTCACACAGGTAGGAAATTGTTTTTTCATTCTCTGTTACAATTTCAAAGGCAAAGAAAGCAGTTCTAAGCATTTTGTTTCTTCTGCAATATTTGAAGAATATATTTTTGTGGCAGGTGGATATAACCTGTGTCCCAGCCCTCACTGAACCCAGCCTTCCAAAATCCAGAACTGGCTATAATTACATTAGATCTTCTCACATGGGTGAATCACAGTATAAATGGGTTAAATTTAAATAGGCTGACATCCCTAAGATATAACACGTGTCACTGGCCTTGTGACACCTTTGATAATTAGCAGCCAGAAACTCGCCTAATTTGCAGTCTTAGTCCTCATCCAATAGTGTTGGATTGTTACTGCTTTAAGAGAAGGAATTGAAAAATGGTGAAATGTACAAGGTGGCAAAAATTGTAACCATATTATCACAGAATGATCCAGGATGGAAGGAACATGTGGTCCAACATCTCTGCTTAAGTAGGGCCAGTTGGCCAGGATTGTGTCCAGACAGCTTTTGAATATCATGGAGGGTGGAGATTGCACAGCCTCTTTGGTCAACCTGTGCCAGTTCTTGGCCACCTTCACAGTAAAAAGCTGTTTCCTGGCACTCAGGAAAAACCTCCTGTGTTTCATTTTGTGCCATTTCTTCTGGCCATCACTGAAAAAAAGCCCAACTTCACAGTCTTTACACCCTCCTGTTATGCATTTGCACACATTGATAAAATCCCCTGCAAAGGATTCCCGTCTCCAAACTTTGTGGTCCCAGGTGTCTCAGCCTCTCTTCATATAAGAGGTGCTTCAATCCCATCCATCTTTGCACAGCTTCACTGGACTGTGTCCAGAATACTCCTGTCTCTGCCATACTGGGCATCCCAGAACTGGCCACATTGCTGGTGTGGCCTTAAGAGTGGGGAAAGTAAAAATCATATTGTACAGGGGAAGGAAAACATAATTTCTGAGCTTTTAAATGCCTATATTGGATTGAAAGGAGGGACTCACTTCACTTTTTAAGTTTCTATTTAAAGCCAAGGATTTTTAAAAAAAATTTATTTGCCTTTTAACAATTGCAAGAGAGGTGTTGTTTTTTTCCCCAGTGAAAAGAACGTTTTTCATCACAATCCTTCCTAAGATCCACGCTGAAAGAAATTTGTTTCTTAAATATAATTCTATTGATAAGCTGAAGCACATCCTTTTTCCAAGACATTAACTTGAGGTGCCAACAACTTCTTCAAGCCAGCCTCTAGGCTCATGTAAATCTGCTCTGTGCCTTTGATGTCAGGAGAGCAAAACTGGCCCAAGACAAATTTTTACTGCTGACGTCTGTATGACTGATATCCAAATTCACTTAAAAAAAAAAA
>VYXF01003149.1:823602-860519 GCA_013397295.1 Polioptila caerulea
AAAAAAAAAAAAAAAAGGGGACAAAGAGCACAGCAGAGAGTGAGGATATTCAGCTCTGGTGGCTCCATGTGTCCATGCTGACAGCATCAGGTATCAGAAGAATGTAACCTGTGCTGACACAGAGAAATGTGCTTCCAATGATTGTCTCAAACTTGTTGGCATCTCAGAGCTACCTTTTCTGGCTTGAAAGGCACAATTGAAGGAAACGATACTTTTGATACTGATAATCTTTCAAAACCAAATGATTTAGCCACTGAATTTCTGAATTTCTCATCACAGTGATGAGATTTGTGGTTCCTCATCTCTTTATCAGCAGCAGTGCTTCAAAATACACTCTTTCCATATTTATATTCCCAATTATCCTCTTCCCTCTTTCTCTCCTTCAGGTCATTCAGTAAATTTCCAGACATTTGACTCTGACCCCAAACCTGTAATTGTTAGTGGATCATTAACACCTGAAAGTATGTTTTATTCCTCAAAGAATACAGCCAAGTAGGGAGTAAATTGAAATTCCTGTTTTCCAGCTTAACCTGACCCATGGAAGCAAACTGCAGAAACAAGCATTTCTGAGAGGGTTGCTTTTGTTTGGTTTGCACTTAAGCCACAGAGGAAGTAAAGCATTTCCATAAGATACCATGTGCTTTTGAGTACCAGTCTGTTGGCATATTTTCCCTTGTCTACTCTTCCTGAGCTGATGTCATTTGTTGAAGATGAATAGAAGATATAGCATGTTCCATGAAAAATAAGATGAAAATATTTTCCAGCAGAGAAACTCTATTTCAGGTTAAGTTTCTCTAGGAGTTTTTATTAGGTCCCAGTGTTCAGGGTGAAGTTATGGCAGAACCAGCCTGACTTTACTAATCATCACTTCACAGCAGATTGCAGTGCTTTAGTTTTGTGACTGAAATGGCAGTTCAAAAGAACATCTGAACGATGGTACACACAAACATTCCGAAGGGCAATTCTGTTGTATGGATAAAAGTTCCAAAGGGCAATTCCATATCATTCCCATCAATTTATGCCTCCTCTATCTCTTATACTCTTATATAGCCTCTCATATTCTCCACCTCTCGCCTTTCCAACATCCACACATTCCACAAAAGATGTTAACATATCAGCTATTTGTCTTAAAAAAAAAAAAAAATCCTTTATAATTTATTTCAGAGGTTTTTGAGTTAAGGATGCATTTAGACTAAGCTTTAGCAGCTTTTTTGATTTAAAAACCGAATAAAAATAAATATAATTTGCAAGAAATCACCTGAAACCCAGGTCCTGGACTTTAAGGTGGTGTGGCAGGGAGAAATAACCTTTTTGCTTGAAACACATCCAAATTGCCAAAACCTCCTAAGATGCATCGCTAGGTCAGGAAAGGAAGAGATTCTCTCATTTGCAAGAGACTATCCACAAACTCAAAATTTAAACTTCAAAGCCTGGTTTGCTTCATTGTTTGTTTATTTGGCCACCAAACAAGAAAGAAAATGAAGAAGAAAAAATCTGCTGTTCACTGAGCTTGTCTCTGCATTTCTGAACTTCCAGCTTCCCTTCATGGCCCCAATTAATTTACTACAGCATCCTGTCTCCTGCATGGGCTGTGGGTCAGCTGCACTGTGTGAATGGTATATGGGTTTGTCTTTTTCCCCAAGGTCAAGAATAAGAGGTAGTTTCAAAGGCAAGTTTACAATGCTATTGTCCTTTGTGAAAAACAGAGCCATTTAATCTCCCTAATAGTGACTCAAATTAAGGATGCAAATATTCAATTAATTTGGAAAACGCAATGGGCTTCACAATTGAGTGAAATAATATGAATGAAGTAATTGGCCTGGGACCACAATTTATCTTTATACTCTCTCCATTTCACAAAGGCATTACTTTACTAAGAGTTATGTTTTATTCACACGCTTGAGTACCAAAGCCCTGGAGATCTGAGATATTTAATTACATCACAGCAGCGCACACAATGGTTACAACTCACAGGATACATTTTCTATATTCCCAAACCTGTTAGCACACAACCCCCTGCTTTGCTATCCTGGGAAAGAGGTATATGGAAGGAAATGGCTTTGAGAAATGTGTATTTATGAACTGCTTAGAAGCTTGTATCTCAAAACAATCTTTTCGCCTGAGCAAGACTGGTAAATTTTCATTGCTCTGAAAATCCTTTGTAAGAAATGACAGGATGCTCCATAATAGAGAAAAGCAAAGCAAGGAGGAACATTTTAATGGTGGGAAGATGCACAGCACCATACAACAGGCCCAGACCTATTGGCTGGGAGTGAGGAGATATTAATTTGTGCTCTATTATGTTGTATGAGTTGTTGGATAAATGTCCTATATATCTTGAAACTCTGCAGTCCCTTGGTGATTCCTGGAGCAATTCCCTTTCCCTCCCCAGCTCATCAATGTTAATGACAGGCTTTCTACTCAGCATCTGGATATTGCTCAGGGGTCGCAGTGGAAACAACTCATTCCAGGTGTAACACAAAAAAACACCTGACAACCTAGAGCAACTCCTTCAACTCACACCTACACTGGCCACTACCACAGAGAAAGGCTTTGCAAAATATTCTCTCTCATGAGAAAGGATTTTTGCACGGGACTATTATTTTAGGAGGGTTTTTTCAAAAAATATACACGCATCTTCAACTGGAATACCAGGATAAACTCTCAGAGTACCCCATCTCACTGCTTACTGATACGAGTTAAATGGAATGTCTTGTCTCAGAGCAGCTGCTCAGGTGAGGTGGTATCTTTTTCCAAACAAACAAAGGAAATATCTCAGGAATTCTCAGTCAGAGATATGTTCTGTCTGGAGCATAAAGGCAAAAATCTGGCTATAATGCCCAGGAACAGGCAATTACTAAATAGGTAATTGCCAAATATCAAGTTCCAGGGCACCTTAATGTCCTTTCACCTCCAGTGAACTGTGAAGTCTTTGTAAAGGTTAATGTTCATGAACTCTATCAGGTGACGCATCCCCTCATTTTCTCTGAACAACAAGGCACAGGTTCAGTATTCCAGACTCAGTATCAGAAATCAGAGGCTGGACATGAGCCATCAACGTGAGCTCACAGCCCAGAGAGCCAAAAGTGTCCACGGCTGCACCCAAAGCAGCGTGGCCAGCAGGGTGAGGGAGGGGATTCTGCCCCTCTGCTCTGCTCAGCTGAGACCCCACCTGCAGGGCTGCATCAGCTCTGGGGTCCCAGCACAGGAAGGACAGGGACCTGCTGGAGTGAGCACAGAGGAGGCACCAAGATGACCAGAGGAATGGAGCACCTCTTCTATGAGGAAAGACTGAAACAATTGGGGTAGTTCAGCCTGGAAACAAGACCTGACCTGATTTCAGCCTTCCAGTACCTGAGAGAGCTGTCAAGAAAGATGGATTTTGTGTGCAGATATTTACTTTGTTAGTTTTTTCCAAAACCATCTTAGCTGCAGAACTAAATTAAACTTTGATAAAACCTGTCATAGGATTAGGGTTCCACTCTGTATCCTCCTCAGGGTAGCACCCTCTTATTTTATGTCTTAAGGGTGACCTAGGCATTGAAACACTTATACTGTGTTTCCTTATATTTTTTCCAATATGTTTTCCATAAATTCCCTTGCCCCCTAAAAATCCCCAACCAAATTGTAACCAGATGCTTGGTACTCTTGAAGAAATACTGCAACAGCAAGAAAATGTGTGCTTAAAAAAAGCTGAGGTGAAATCGATTTCAATAATAAAACATATTTCATTTTCAAGTTACTGAGATATTATTAAAAGAAGGAGCAGAACAAATAGGCAGGGAAACATGAAAGATATGTTGACAGAGTTCTAGCAAGCATTCAACAGGAAATTTGAAGTTAAACTGATGCTCACACTATGCCTTTTGTAATGGCATCCATTAAGGATTCCCTGGACAGGATTTCACTTCCTCCAGAAAGCTAAAGATTACCATAATCTTAATTTAATATGTACTCTCTCTGGTTGTAATGTCTATTTAGAGTGCAAACAATCTTACATAGTTACTGCCCTTTTTATTTAGCATTGCATCAAATGATTGAACAAATATCACCAAAAAATAGTTCTTAAACAACAGTAGGCTTGTAATATCAGGCTGTTACAAAGTCAAATCATCAGAACTTATTTTGCCCCCATAATGTACTGAAGGATCATGACAATGCCCAGATTCATATGACTGCTTTCCCTCAGAAAGCCTCTCCAGTTCCTGCAGAAACAGAATTGTCTCAGGAAGTGGCAGGACCAAGGGAAGTTTTTGGTTTGGATCAACTGGAATTATGTTTTAGGTAACACTTCTCTCTTCGTTTACCAGAGAGGCAGCCTAAGACAACTGCCCAGCTGAAGTCATTCCTTGACATAAGGCCACGTGAGTGCTCTCCATATCTGAAACAGTGGAATGCAGCTGCAAAGAACACTTCTCTGAAAAAATTTTCAAAAGTTCTGTTTTCTGCCTTTGCTTTGGCACTGAGTTTGTACAATAAACCCCAAATTTCTGTTGGAGGCTCTGGTTAATCATACCTCACTATTTTCTAAGCTGTAGGAGAAAGGAAGGTCAGTGAACACAAGTTCTTGTTTCAAATATTCTAAACAGGGTTGGAAAGGCAACTCTAGTTATTTCATAATCTCTGTCTCTGAACATATCTTTTCTCCACTGTAATTTCTTGTTTATTTTTAGTATCAATAATTCTATAGCAACAAGGAGTCTGTACTCCATATACAAATCAGGAATACTTTAAAACGCAAACATCAGCATTTTAACAAGCTAAACAAGGGACAGCATGCTAATTCTGTATAGGATTTTCGAGTGAGTTATCCTCAAGGGACCCTATAATCATTAAAACAAAGAGGTTTGAAAATTGAAATTAATATTACACTTCAGCATGTCAGAGAAATTTCTGTCATGGCTTTATATATATATTTCCTAGTTCAACTAATCTTGCTCGCTTTCCTATAAGTTTAACAGCTTGGCTTTAATTTGCTGTTTGTTGTGGCTATTGGGAACTTTGATAATCTCTTGATTTTGCTTTTATGCTTTGGAGGAAAGGGGAGATCCAGGTAAAGTATAATAAGGGTGAGAAAGCTCAAAGGAGAAAAAAAGAGACAAGAATAGTAACATTTGAATATAATCTCTGGTGCCAAGAACACCACCTTTTGTAACTGAAAGTTTGATGGATTTTGCAATTTCATTTATCATAAATACCAGGCGTATTTGGGTGGGACAATGAAAAACCTCTGGGGGAATTAGATACCAAAATCCCAGTTAAAAAAAAAAATTTTTTTTTTTTTTTTTAACTCTGTCTCTCAAGCTTAAAAATAAATGTTTCTATTTGACTTTCCTCCTGCTAGGTCTTGCAAAATATTGAGTACAGGACATCATAACTAAACCATACAAAGGAAAAAAAAAATTAATAGAAGATCATTTGTATCTTCTGGAGACCTAAAGGGGACAGTTCTCCATCTCCAGTGTGCAGTGAACTGCAGTCACCAAAATGCAGCTAATCCAGTGGAACTTCTACCTTTTGTGTTCAAGAATTTCTGGATTTTTCAGCAGCCCCTTCAAGCTAGAAAGCAGTTGAGCCTCCATATATATAATGGTCACAGAGTGCAAATGTGTCACTTGGAAAACAAAAATATTATTGGTATTATTTCAATATTTTGCCTGAGAGAGAAATTTGAAAGCTTGAATTTTTCAAAATAGCTGTGTCTGAGAAATTAATTTATGCAGAGATCATTAATTTCTGTAAAGACACCCTCGAAAATTTATCTGCCTGGTTGACTGGTTGGCAACATTTTCCATACTTATGTGAAGAAATTCCTGTCATCAGACATTCAACACAGGAAAGGGATAGCTGTTGGACAGCTCCTTAGGTGGTGTATTCAGTAATCTTTTGTGAACTTTTCATGAGCTGTCACCATTGTGAAGTCAAAGATGTCTGAGGCTATTAGCAGAATGCCAAGGGTTCAGATCTAAATCTGACTGTTGCATTTGGAAAGAATCCAGGTGATGACTATGCAGGCAAAGAAGGCTGAGATCTGAGTACTCGAGTTCCTGACCCATCACTTGAGAGTAGTCCACTGATATTTTAAAATTTTGAGCAGAAACAACATTAATCACAACCACAGGCCATTTACCAAAGAGGAGAATATTCAAAATGCCATATTACGCATCATTCTCCTAGATTAGTTTCATTAAATAAAAGATATCCATTGAAAAGGGATTCTGAAAAGGGCAGTCATAGCTCAAAACTTTTAACCTAATATGACTCACTTTACTACCAATATATTTGGCAGTCAGAGATGTGAGATTATTTCTTATAAAACCTCCAAAATATATTGCCAGCTCTCAGAGAAGCTATGGATGCTATAGGCTTGCTGCTTGCTTGACAAGAACCTTTAACTCCCCTTGTCTTCCTTAATATATATATATATCTTTTGGGGCTACATGAAAACTCAAGTTTTGACCATCCCAGTCCAGTTACCATTTGCTCTACCATCTAAACTTATTGTTCTCTGACACTTCAGTATCTCTACTGATTTACTATTTCCTGTGCCTTGTATTCTTCTCTTTTTCCCTCATGTAGTGAATCTGTCTCCCTGCTGCATCCCTTTTCTGCTAGTGTTTCCTGAGAGTCTTTGCTGAACTAATACAGCCTAAGACAGAAGCGGGCCCATTTTCAATGAGGACAAGTTTTTAGCTTGTTAGAACCAACAGAAGAGAGGAGCTATCCTTACCTGGGGATGCATTGAAAACAATGGCAATCTGACCACATGGTCAACAAGGAGCAAAGTGACTGATTTGGGGTGAAGTGGAAGAAAACCAGCTCAGAGGAGGGAGGGTGAAGCAGGCTTGTCTGCCATTTATTGAAGGCTCTGTCTTCTGCTTACACACCTCTGGATGAACTAGGAGTTTTCCTCCTCAGCTGAAGGCACATCTGTTTCTATACACTTTTATTAGAGCTGGCAGCTTGTCATGCCAGTGCACCCTTCTGTTGCAGTGCATTTTATGGCACAACAGAGCACTTTGATGAAATGAAATGTCAGAGCCTCATCAGATGTATTTAGAGTTACATGTGCCGGTGTCCAGTGGGGGGAAAGCACTATTAGATCACAGACCCATTTCACCAGGTGGTACCTGCAGTTAGGAGTCACTTTTTTGCCAGGCTCAGGTACTCTTATCATAATGGGAGGCTCATTGTAGTTTACATCTTCAGTGCCACAAAATCAACATGAAACAATTGGACAATTTTAAATCTGTCCATCATTTTGTGACTGGCAACATGGAATTTGTATAATGAATGTGTGGATTGATCCAGACAGCAAATAAGATGGCATCCCAGTCATATCATTTTTACTAGGGATCTGCAAGAAGCTGAAGTGATATTTTTATTTAAAAAATGTACTATTGACATCATCTGGGTAGATTTCAGTCACAGGAACACCAGAATGAATGAGAGTTGCACACTCTAGCATGTATGTCTGGTCTCAGAGAACTTATTCTTTGTTTCTCATTCAGGTTGTGACCTACCCTGAGAACTAGAGGAGATGACTCAATTTTCTGAGAGGGAAATTCAGTTGCAATTGAAATTTTATCAGTGTTTTTGAAAGGCATTTTTAGTCCATTTGAGAAACACAAACCCATTTCTTGATGAGGATAACATTTTCTTATTTTCAACAAAATGATATTTTCATGGAATTTTAATGTTTCCACTGGAATCTTTTATTTTCTTCTCTTTTATTTTTGAACAGAAGCAAAACTGTATTTTTCCAAGTACCTCTATTGTCCCACTATTGAGACTGCAAAAAAAGTTTTGCTTTTTATAGTTCCATATGAGGACCAAGTATCAAGCCATTCTTCCAAACACTACTGTAATACTTCAGAAGGCCACAGGACCCAATATTAAGAGTGGGGATGAGTGAGGAAAATACATTTTCTACAACAGCTGAACATGTGGCTTTATTCTCATCAATGGCTATAGAGGTAGAAAAAAAAATTGCATCACTTATCCACTGTAAAGATTCATTGAGGACACACCTGCACAGCCTGGCTTATGAAGTTCCAGCAGTTTTATATTTGCTTAGTTTTCATTTTCCAGGAGACAGCAGGATAAGGGATGTGCTCCATCCTCTCCTTAAACTGTGGGGTTTTTTTGACCTTTTAGGTTATACATCATCTGAAGACACTAGACTGTGTCAGAAGAAAAAAGTCAGTGTTGTAACAGAACTCACTAATTGTAGCACATTCTTCAGAGCTGACATTATAGGGGGGCTCAAGTTACAGACAGACCCAAAGAAAGGGGAATGGAAGTGGCCTCACTGGGCCCCACAGATATTTTTGTACTTGCTCGGGCTATCCTGAGAAACATGGCTATTTCACCTCCAACAAACACTTCCTTTTCTTCAGAGAGAATGGTTGAAAGGCCCTTTTCTGCAGTCAGTCACCTTGACTTTGTAAAGGAAAATGATAATTATAGAATAGCCAAAACCTGTATAAAACGGGTTAGACGAAAGTGTGTCTCTAAGTAAGCATATTCAGAAAAATGAAGCCACAGGATAGCAGAATTCCAGCACTTTAGAGTGCCTTAAATTCTAACATTTATTTGCTTTTCAACTTTGCAACCATTTTGGTGATAGATAAATAGATTGTTCCATTCTCCCCTTCTCCTTCAGTTTTAGGTAAAAATAGCCAGATTGCTTCTTCTAACCTTAAGATAAAAAGATTTCATATTTTAATCTCTTTTCCATAGAATTTCTCTGATCATCACATAAGTGCTCCAAGGCATCTTGTGCAGGTGTATTTATATATGGGTTCTATTCTAAACTGAACTGAGTGCTTCGAAGAAGATAAACTTGGGAAGCTGACCTGGGACAAAATTGCATAGATTTCTGTATAAAGTGTTATGAAACAAAGCAACTTCGTACAGAAAACAGAAAAAAAATTATTCACTTGATTCGCTTTTCTTACAGATGAACACTGCTTGTCTTTTTATTATTTTCTCTTCAAGAGAAAACATATTTATGACAACATTCAATTTCCTGCCATTTCTGCAGTCCTTATAAATGAGAGCATGCAAGGATATCATTTAATAGGGGTCGCATTTGTCCACAAATTCCTAATTATACCAATACTGAAAAGTTCCTTGTTGATCATGTTCTGTAAATATGTAAGTGTGATATTTTACTGGCTTAAGTACAGTATCAAAAATTTGATGTTGCTATACTAAAATGTTCACCAACAAAAGTATTTTTTTAAAGTTGGGTTTGTGAAATTTTCATTTATATCATGCTCATTACTCACATAAGTCACATAATTAAGGAATTTCATATGAAACCCCATAGCAGAAGTGATTAATCAACTGATTATTTGGAAGTGATTAAACACCTGAATAATTTCAAAAACTGGTTTACAATCCAAACTCCAAAGGTATTCAAACATCTTTGATGTTATGATGATAATTAATGGATAAAATAATGGAAAACAAAATTTGTCCAAAACCATATTTATTGGTAACTTTTCATTTCCTCAGCTCACAAATGGAATTTATTACCTGCTCTGAAATCAGAGCAGAAAGATAATAAATACATGTTTATTTGCCTTCATTCAATTCCCTTGTTCTTTTCAGTAAAAGGTTTCCCTCTTAATACTTTCAAAGCAACGTAAGGAAGTTAGTTGCAATTCCATTAGGCCCTTTTAAGTCATAGCATATCAAATAAATAGATATTAAATTCTCAGGTCTGGGTAGCTTATGTCAGTTTTGTAATTTCCCATTAAAAAGAAACAGAAATTGTTTTTAAAGGAACATGTCACCCTGAGTGCCACTGCACAGCTCATAAATCCAGTCCTTGTTTTAATTTAGTGTGTCAGAAAATGACTCATTTGTTCATTAAGCCATTAATTCATTCAGAACAGTACTTTGTCAGGGAAGTGCAACTACTATAAAACTAATCATCTCAGACTATCTGCTCCCTGGAAAGACAAGGATACCTCCTTCTCAGGGTGGGTGGAAGCACACCTGGGCTCAGAAAAGGCTTTAAATGCTTTAAATGGTATTGGGCTTAGTAACAAGTATTCTTAGAAACCAACCAACAAACATCAGTGACAAATATTCTTAGAATTACCCCAGTTCATTAAGGTATATTAGTTTAAAACAGCCCTACCAGAGTATTCACAGAATCACAGAATGGGTAAGGCTGGAATGCTTATATCACTTCCAAATATTTCTAAATATAGAGAATGAGGAAGCAATTTTTGTGAATATTGTCACTTCTTTGCCTTTGGTGGGGGAGAGGGTGCCTCACTCACTGGGGTAGCTGGTTACACTTTGCTGAAAAGCTCTGCTTCATGAGGACTCCAGCTCCAGTAGCTATTCCTGTGCAGTGCACTCAGTGGTGGAAACCAGAGCTCATGACATGGTAGTGCTGAAAATACTTAGTTCCTTTGGATCCTCCTGCTTACTAAACATCCAGTTTAAGGGATCCCTTACTCTTCATCCTATGTGACTGAATTGCCTGGTATGGGAACTTCACTGTCAAGGGAATCAGACCTGAATGCAGACAAGCAAAAGGACAGTCCCAGCTGTCAGAGTGAAAAATGGACAAGGCACAGGAATTAATAACTTCCTAGGTTATGGATTCAATTTTGGATTTGCAGCTGCCTTTGGTATTGCTTATATAGGCTGTTTATTTATCTTAGAAGAGCATCTACACATCTCAGTTGGGATTAGAGCTTGTTGGTGATATAGAGAGTACAAGAGATGTATTGTTGAAGCTGGTGATCAGCTGGCTCTGCTGTACCAATCCACATCATAAACTCCACAGCCACATTCTTCTGCAGCTACTTGAACCAACTGTGAAACACACCAATATCTTCTATTCTACCAAGAACACTGAAGAAAATGCAGTGTTTTCCTTGGAGAACTCTGAAGACAGTTTCCTGAGTGTCTGTCAGCCCTTCTAACTTTCAGGAGTAATTTTTTTCTAGTAGATGAGGAAAGATTGTCCGCTTAAGAATTGTGGGTTAGAAAGGTTTATTGTTCTTATTATTGTAACATGTTTGTCTTTCCAATTTGCCTAATTTGCCTGAAGAGTTGTGAAAGGCACTCTGCAAATTAGGCAAGGAAATCATGTTCTAAGATTTTTCTACAAATTAATCAAATATGGCAAGGATTATTTTCCTCCTCTTCTCCCACATTGTTATCTCTGCTCACACTACTACTCTTGTTCCAGACATATTTAAAGACCAAAAAGCTGCATGGCTTGAAACAAAGAATAGGAGCCTGTAACAGTTAAGGTAATGAAAGAAATGGGTTTTGCCACTAAACAGGATTAAGCCACTATGAAGTGAGGTGAATCTAGGGATACATAGTTCAGACTTTGTAGAGTTTCATTAGGTGTGTTCCTGTTAAAAAGATAAGTGCTTCAGCTAAGCTTTTATATTAACAATCCTGAGGCTACTTTTCTACCTTGTTATAAATTCAATCATAAGGCAGACTGTAGTTTATGTTGACAAAAGCAGAAATTACAAGCAGTCACGGTAGTGTATCTTCCATTCTAGGAATTTTCAGGGTTTTCTTTCCTGTACAATAAGGTAACAGGCAGAGACAGGAAAGAGAGATGAAATTATTTTTTTAAAAGGAGTATTTCTAAGACTGTTCTGTATCCATTTAAAAAGTGGGGTTTTTTTCTTCTTGTTTGACTTTGATTGGCTTGTTTGTCAGTTTGGTTGATTTAGGGGGGATTTTTCTTTTTTTTTTTTTTGCATCAATCATTTCTGTCCTAGTGCTCTTTAAAATGTGTTATCCAAGACTGCTTGCTTTTATTGGAGACCAGTTGTTTTCTTACTATTCCAGAGCAATGGCTTTCTAACCAGAAACAGACCCAAAACTAAATCACAGATCCAGCCACTTCCTCTGTACTGTGGATATTTAGTATCTGAATATTCTTCTAGTCCATGAGCCTTCCATATTTCCGCGTGTATATCAACCTTGAAGGTGATTTTGAATGAAAAAACATATAAATATGTCATCTAATTGAAGTCTGTCCTTCAGAAAATTAACACCTACATTTGAGTGTTAAATGACCCAATACAATTTGTCAGCATGATGTTTATTCTGCAGCAGTACCAATTGTAGTGAAATCACAGCAGAAGTGAATTTGCAAATATGGGCTTTCTTTAATTCTCTGAGTTGATGGGATGCCAGATTTCAGTGGCATTGGATGGGCTGTAATGGAAAACATGTTTTCCTGTTAGAAGAACTATATTCTGTAGCTGTAGGAGACAGCAAAAGGGTGGTCTCTTATTGCCCCTTGCTACAGATAAATCCATGGTGTGTATTCACTGGAGTTTATTCATATTGATTTTTCATTTTATAAATCACTTTACTATTGCAGCACCTTGACAAGCTTACATGTTAAAGCACAATACATTAATATTTACTTGCTGTCTAAAAGCCACACATAAGCTTTCCTTGCTTTCTAATGATATTCAAGCACGAATGAAAAGATGTTGAGAAAAGCAATTTCTACAATAGGAATCCATCTGATTTATACCCTAAAATGGGAAATTATTATAGTTGTAATAATATACTTTCACATAAGCTGTCACAAGTGGAGTGAAGCCTGGCCAATAAAGACCCATTTTCTGAAATTGAAGAAGTCAAATGATCGGTCCTTCAATGTCCGGCCAAAAGGCAGTTATCAAAACTTGGAAAAATTCCCTCAATACATCAGTAAGGGGGAAGGGAAGCTGCTTAAAGAGCACAGTGTTTGTTGTGCACCCATGGGGAGGGAGTAGGGAAAGATCTTATTCCCCAAAGTTTGCATTAGATATGAGCTGTGTCTGAAAGAACACTAAAATAACAGGCGGAAGATTTATTTCCCTGGAGCTTGCACTGAGCTGTTTAAGACAAAATTGCACCTCTGCAGATGGCACAGATGCAGTGGGTGTTGGGGCACTTAGGGAAGCCAGCCTCAAGGAATGAGGCTGGAAATGCTCTCCCATTGTCTTCTGAAGGATCGTCTGTCCCTCTCTTTTGTCAGGGGCTGCCGGAGGTTGCTGTGGTTTTACTTGCTCCTTGGTAGGAAGGATTACGCATTCCTTTCACCAGGTGGCTATGGCCTGGTGAGTGGAGTCTTGTGGTCTGTTTCTTCCTCCCAAGGAGAGAGAGTTTGGCAAAAATACTGCCTTTTGCATTAGAGCATAAGGTAAAGATTTCTGCTGGGCCCAGAGGCATCTGTGAGGATTTCCAAAAGCCTTTTTGAACATGTACCCAAACTACTCCCCAGCACCTTTTATTTTAAAACTACTTGTGGATGTGAAGGGTTTATTTTGAATCTGTGTTAATGCTTCTGTGAAGCAAATGCTTTAATCTAGAGTGATGTGTATGCTCTGCAGAAATTTACGAGTTTCACTTTTTCAAGTAAGGGTTGCAAATTAAGCAGTAGGATCGAGACACTGCTTTTATTTGGTGACTTCTAGCTATTTATTAATTTGCCAAACCATCTGCTTCTCTGTTGTTAGGTTTTTTTATCAGTACTTTTCTCTCTCTTGGCTGCCTATGTATAAATGAATGAAAATGTAGTTTTAGTGAAATGATGTGAGTGGTGCTATGGTTGAGAGGACTGTAAAAGGCTTTGGTTAAACTGGTAACAGTGGGGTCAGGTCTTTGTAAGCCCATAGAGTACTGTCAAAAAGGGTGTAAAGTGGCTGGCCATAGTGTAAGCTAAATCAGAGATAGAGATGGGACTCTCTTACCCCCTTAGCTGAGATTAACCCCACCTGAAGTTTGGCTGTCTTAGATTCCCTCTGCCGCTGACGAATTAGAACAAGTTCTGTCCAGAGTGCAATGCTTTCTAGCCATACCAAGAAACTTGCTTTTGAGTAAATGAAGGAAGTCTAAAAGCACAAGTTCAGGGACAGGAAATTTATGCCACTAGCTTGGAGACCACTTTTGTGAAGCAGGAGAGTGGATGAAAAATCTGCTTAGGAGCACACTTTTCACTTAAAAGCTCCTCTCTTATCTATAAAACTAAAAGCACTTTTAAAAATCCGTGCTCTGTATTTTTTTTTACCAGTCTACATATGCAGAGAGCCTAGAAGCAATTTCCACAAAAGTTGTGTTATAGTGAATAAAATCTTTCTATTAAATTGACAATCAAGCTCTTATTACCAGTCCTATCACAAATTTTTGGCATCCTCTTTGATGGGGTGTTTGGGGCCATGCTCTCTGGAAAGTATACTTCCCACCAAAGCACTTGAATGAAGTGATTGCTGTTCATTCTCTGCACCCAGCAAGGATTTCTTTAGAAATATTCTCATTTTATTCTGCTTCCTAAGAAGTAATGAAGTGCCTGCTGACCTACGGATTTTCTGTCTCTTCTGTCTTGCCCTGCTGGGAAAAAAAATATCTCCTTGATGGGGACAGAGGGTTTTCAGGCTCTCATTTCTTCATAAATAGCTAGGACCACAGGGCTCTCTTATGGAATAAATACTTTTTTATTTATACTTTTCTTTTAATCGCCACAATTACAAGCTTTTTATTGTGGGGGCTGTCAGCACTTTTTATCTTTCCCATATGTTAAAAATGCTAAAATGTTAAAAAGGATTTTTGTCCCAAGTGTTGTGATCCCAGTATTTTTCAGTCTGAGAAAGAGGTCTTGAGCTCTGGAAACAAATAAAAGTTCCTGCTGCCTGTATTATCTGTAGTTACCCCTTTGATCACTAGAGGTTGTTGTGTACATGCAGGCTTCAAAACTGCCTGCTCTTCAGAGATGCCATGGAAGGGCTAAGGAATGCAGGGGCTGAGGAGAAGAGGAAAGGGATTTTGTTCATACGGACTGGCAATCCTGGCCTTGGGGTCAATGGCCAGTAATGTACTCTGAATTTTGTGTTCTTGTCCTGTAAGATTGAAAATTCAAGCTCCTTGTCTCTTTGTTTACACCTAACTGTACCAGAGCATAAGCACACAAGTTACAAACTCCAAATTAATATTCTTTGCTCTAAAAGTCCCTAGATTTATAACAAATTTGTGAGCTTAAAGATTATTTTCTCTAGAATGGATCTTGAAGTGTGGTGTTTCATCACACGAGACTGAAGATATTCTTCATCAGTCACAATTTCTTGTTTTTGTACCGGCCTCTTGTGGACTTTCCTGGATCAAGGGGAGACATTGAATGGAATAATATAATTTCAGACAAAAAGAATAATACATATATTGGTCATTAAGGAAAAAAAATATTCTTTATTAATCTTTATTATTTATATTCAATATATTCAACAGTAAATTCCACTTAGAACACAAACAAAAAATAAAACAAAATCCCTCTCAAACCTGCATTCCCATCTCTCCACACACCCACATACACACTCCTAGGCAGAAGATAGACATATTAAATGCCAACCTGTCATGGAAACCTAAAGGTCAAGACTTGACAGGGGAGAAGCTTTCATCCCTTAATGGAGAAAAGACAGATTTTGTTGTCATGAACTGGGATAAGAACAAGCCATTTGCAGTGATGTGACAGGTTTAATCAATCCAACAGTCAGAAAGGTTGCTGGACTTTAGTCTTGTCCATCCTTATACGTTTCCTCCCACCATAGGTTGGTGTTTCTTATTTAGGGGTAGGAAGAGTTTGGGAGCTCCTGAAGAAGCCTGAGTTAGAATGAGTGAAGTAGCATCTGGTCATCAGAGAAAGGTGAGCAAGAGACCTGTGTCCCTCCCTGAGCTTCTGGCCATGCCAGAATTGGACCATGGGTGCTTCTGATAGTCCCTGTGGTGTCCAAGTGGGTATAAGAGGTGGCAGAGTTATCATTCTGGCTCAGATGGAAACTCCCATATTAGCTATCATAATGGGTGTCTCTTATCTAATATTGAGAATGGTTTCATTCAGACCTCAGCTGCAGCCTCTCTGGAAGATTTTTATTAGATAATGGTTCTGATTTATGATTTAATTTAACTAAGTGGGATCAACATCCAACAGGGCTTCCTCTGATTTTTCCCTGCAAGCACAGCTGGGACAGCCTCTGTCCTGTCTCTTCTGATGTGCCCACTTTACAGTGCCAGGAAGTGAATGTCTGTTTTGTAATGTCAAAAAAGCCCTAACCCAAACAAAACCAAACCCCCAAGCAAAACACACAAACAAACAAACTAACTAACTAACTAACTAACTTACTTTTAAAAAAAATAAAGTAATGGGTTGTTCTTGCTTACAAAGTAAATTACACCTCCAGAAAAGATCTCTTATATTTCAGAAGAGCTGTGCCTGATCTCTGAAGAAGCACTTCTGTCTTGCTCAGGAAACAGACTAAATTTTTAAACACTTTTGTGACTATCTGGGTTTCTAATTTTTTATAAGTGTTAATAGAAAACCAAAGTCTTACCAATAGTCTGCCACTTGAAAGTGCTATCAAAATTGAAGGTCCTTCTTTTCCATACTAAAACTACAAGTGGTGAGTAACAGAAAGAAATGTGGAATAAACCTGAAGTGAATGGTGACTGAAGAATGCCCACAAAATAAAACAGATGTAGGAGTGAAACAGGGACATAACTCATGTGGTCCTCCCTCTGTTTGCCCTTGCTGAAGCTAAGAAGGAAAAAGAGGCCAGATTAGAGTGTTTGTTCAGCAAGGGAACAGGCTGCCATGTGTTATGATGTTACTTTGACCTTGCTCTGGCCAATTGAAAACAAACACTGTGTAATAAATATCAGGTATCTGTATTTTAAAGCAGTTTGCACACTTTTGCATTGGTTTTCCTTATAAAAACCCTGCTCACAGAGAAGAGTATATAAAGCATGATGTAACTTTAATGAAAATGACCAATAATGTGTGGAGAAGTGCTCTGTCTCTCAATCTGAATGGTAAATCATCGTTCTAAATCATCAGAACTTATAGTGGACCTAAACTGATGTAAAGGATTTTACATTCTATTTTGTGTTCATTTTATTAATGCTCTGCATAGTAAATGCCCCCTTTAAATCTTTATGCTGTAAGTTTATAGCTGTTTAACATCTTAAACTTCACAGGGTTTTTTTGTAAGTTTTGTTTCTTTAACTATGAAGTAGTCAGGGATTTATGTAATTATGAAGCCCTGTGTTTCCTGAGAAAACTAGGACACAAGTTTCCCAGGAGGAATTAGCAAATAATTAAAATATTGAGGAAAATAAAACAACAGTGAAGCATCAGCCAACAGGGTTACAGATCTCTGATATTTTTATTTGGCTTGTTTTTAAGTATTTTGGCTAAAGGATGTCCTGTGCGTGATTCTAGTGCTGCTGTGTTGGGGTGAAGGACAGTAAATGCAAGAAGAACTGGACTCACTGAGCTCTGCCCTGCGTCTGCCAAGGTTAATGCACATGCATCTGCTTCATAGTTTGTCATCTCTCTCCTATTCCGGGCTGTTCTTTTGTCCTCCTTTTTTTTGCCTCCTCCCTTTGTCCTCCCTTTTCCTTCACTTTAGACAATCAGTATTCCTACCATTGTTTGATACCTCCTGTGCCTCTGCCAGAGGCAGAATGACATATTTGTGCTAGCTTTGGCTTTCTTTGTGTTCTTCTGTGGCTGTAATTCCACAAAATAAAGTTTAAGGTGACCTTTCTTCCTCCAGAGTCTGAGGTCTGAGATCAGCCTCATGTCTCAGGGTGCATATATATCCCCCAATGTTGGGCTTCTTTTTTGGAATTATTCCCAAGGGAGGAGAGGGAGCAAAGGCTGGAGACATAAGACCTTTGAATTACAGTTTCCACATGTATAGAAACAAACTGGTAATGTAAAAGTGCAGCTCTTGTACAAAACTTGTCGTAAGAAATTTGTGTTGTTTGTATATTTGTGTTGATTTTCCTTTTTTTTTTTTTTTTTGTTTGAACAGAAGCTCATTGACTTAATCTTTTTTTTGCTTATCATATTATACTCAACAGTGTTTAATTTCTGTAGATGCAGAGGGAGTGGAGATCAATATTACAGCACTTACACTTTGCTGAAGAGTACTTATTGACTGCCTTTTCACCTAATTACATGTGACCATCTAGTGTTCATCCTTTAATGAAAGAAAAAGGGAGTTCTTAATCCCATTTGGAGATGGCAAGAAAATATCTTCCCATGCTTTGCAATGGGCTTCATATTACCTGTTAAAGCACTGCACATCTGTGATGAGAAGCCATTTGTAAGGCAATTAAAGCTAAGGGGTCTGTATGCGCATTATGGATAAATCTCTGAAGTTGGCTTTTGTGCCAGGAGTACCTTTCTCCTCAAAGGAATTATCATTTCAGTGATCACAGACTAAGAAGCAATAAACTGTTGAAGAGCAAGCTCAATTAATGGCCCTTATTTCTAAACTGAAGTGTCTGTTTAGGAGCATAAGAGTGAATTATGCTCAGATTTAATTCTGAACAAAATATACTACATTAACTTTTGGAAGCCAACCTGTTGAACACCAGCTGTGTGTCTTAGTGACAGGTTTTGGTAGGAGACAGTAGCTTTTTTGTTTTAACAGATGAATTTATTGTTCACATCATGGGAAAAGGGAGTGCCCGTAGCTGCAGCATTCATTTGAGAATGCTGCTGGTCTTCTACTTCAGCTGTGAAAATTTGTAACTGAAGCTGTATTAGTTAGCTGTATTATCTTTTAGTTGTCATTATTTCTGGTACACTGCTGAAACTTCCTTGTTTCAATGGTTTTTATAATATCTCAAGTAACCATTGTTAGGAGATTGAATTAAATTTTTCCCATATCCTAATAATCTTTGAAATTCCCTCCACAAAAAATGAAATCCAGTTAATTTTGATTCCTCTCTGGATTAATAATCAAGTTGGTGAAAGACAAAATGGCTCCAGCTTTCATAGAAAGCTGTAGGGATTTTGACATGCTGTAAGCAGAGCAGAGAGAAATGCTTCAGGGGCCTGATGAAATGAATGCTGATTCACTGTTAGCTTTGATCTCTGGCTGGCAAGGTTGGCTTATTCCTTACAAAAATTCTTTTTCATCTCCTTTACAACTTCCTCCCTGAAAGTATGGCTATGAGTTCTCAACTGAACAAAACTGAGTTATGGTGACTTTAAAAGTGCTGTCTGTGGCTAAACCTTGGTAACCAGCTGCGTGATTATTCTGACTTAGCTCCAGTTCTAGGGGAAAATAGTGTTAGTCCTAATGTCATCACTGTTTTTTGAGATAAATGCAGACTGAATGTAGACTATTATATCCTCCCTTTTGTGGGTATGGGTACCTACATGTCTCCTGAGGATGTGCTTTATGTGACTGTAATTGTGCAGCCCAGGATGGAAATAAAGGTCTGCTGAACTGCAGAGAATTATAAGAACACCTCTGAGGATGCTTATGGGATGCTGAATCACATCCTGCATGAACATCCACTTTTTGATTACACAAAACTTAAAGCATTCTTCACCCCACTTGTCTTTCCTTGACACCTGCTTTTCCCACATGCTTGAGCAGTGAGCTATGTGCCATCCTGAATTTGTTTCCTTCCTATGCATGTCCTTCCTAATCAAATGCCACAAACTACCCTTCAGTTACTGGTGATGTCTGTATATGAACCTTCTCCTGGTGTGCTAGGAGTCCTGACAGGAGTGGTAAGAGAGTTTGATCAATATGGAGCTGATTTTTTCTTTTTGTGATGTGTCCTCTGTCCTCTACTACAATTTTGTCCCATGCTTCATGGAAAATATGTGGTCTTAGAATAACTCTCAAAGTTGTGTGCAATTAAGGACTAGCAGAACAACTAAAAAAGAATACTATCAGTACCTCACCCCCAAAGCAGATGTCAGAAAAGGCAAATTATTTTAATTTACATTATAGCAACAAAACATCAAATATTTGCTGTATTTGCTTGTGGGACTGGCAGCTTCTGGAGGAAGAGTTTTGGTAGAGACTTGGAGCTGTTGCCAACAAATATGACAGCATCTAGTGGGTGCTGGGATGTTGCACAGCTGTGGCTTCAGTGCACTATTTGAAGTCATCTACATTGAAAGATTTCCATGTAATTAGGGGAATGTAAGACATTTAATAGACACTGACACTTGTGAGGTCCTGGGTAAGAATCTGAATGCCAGCAAGAGACGGAAATAGCTTTCTTTATTAAAAAGCTGATGAATAATTGGAGAGTGTATTTCAGAGTAATTATTTTTTCCCAAAGGCATCAGTAGGGCTCCTATTTATCTGTCCTGGATGAAGATACTTTTTAGACAAAAGAATTCTGTTTTTGTTAGGGAATGCTTTAGCAGAGACAACCACAAGGCCTCAAATGAGAAAGTCTTCCATCTGCAAGAAATGAACTTGTTCAGGAATTGTGCAGAGGAGTGTTATTTTTGAGGTAATTGCAATCTATAAGTTGGCAGAGACACATGCCATGCCCCTGGCCTGTGATAGTCAAAAGAGATGGTGAATAAGGAAAAGTTTCAGCAATTTCTTTTTCTACTTCTTCATTAGAAGACAGAATGATAAATCTCATCTTGCCAATCCTCTCACTCCAGAAGTTAGTTTAGTGTTTCCTTGGCTTTGGTACTGTCCGGTGTAGAATGCAGACACTTTAAGCGAGCAGACTTGAGGAAAATACCCCTACAGTCTGAGTAGTAGAGCTTTTGTAAAAGATTTTAAAAGTTGATTGAAAAGGAAAAAATAAATCATCCAGGTTCTTTTAAGAAACAGCTGATGCTTTAATGCTCAGTGGTTTATCTTCCTGATTTTACCTTGTCCTGTGGTGAAGACTTCTCAGGGTGTCTAATATAATAATACTTCAGAATGGAAGCAGAAAGGGCAAAGAAAAATATGAAGAACAAGCCACCAAATTGTATTAAACTTTCTTAAATATGTTAGGAACAAGAACAGTCAGGAAATTTTTATATTACTTCAAGAGGCATCTGGATGAGCACTTACAGAAGAGGAGGGGGTGGTTGCTCTCAGCACCCATAGAACTGAAGATCCAGTGGCTTGCCTTGAAGATAGGAACACTTCAGGTTTTGCTGCATTGGCTTCAATTCTCCTTTTGAAGGAACTTTAATCTCAGTTGTACAGATTAAGAGTCTAATTCCAAACACTAATGATCTGTTTAAGAAAATGTGTGTTTAAGCTCTGGGCATTGGGAAATATATTCTAGTCCTTCTGTTGCCACCATGTAGAGTTTCAAAACTGTGATATTTTGGAAGGTTTAGTTTCAAAGTCAGGTTTTCCATTTCATCTGAAAAAGAATCTCTGGGGAAATCCTTCAAGACATCAAGTCTGGACAATTTTTGATCTATCTGCTCTGATTGGAACTGTTTTATTCAGGAGACTGGCTGGATGACCTCCTGAAGTCTGTTTCAAAAAATGTGGCTGTATGAGGATGTGGGTTGTCTCCATTTATTTGTATTTTGGGATGGGAGGGAAAGCCTAAGGATAGCGCCAAGGGATGAGATAAATGGGAGTAATAGAACAAGTGAGATATGATCTCCACAGACCTTGGCTGTTAGGAGCCAAGACACAAAGTTCCAGGAAACTTTGTCATTTTTTTCTCCTGCCTTGCTAATTCTGCAGGTAGAAAAGCTGAAATTCCCCTCTCAGGAGGCAGTTTTGGTGGTGATTAGTGCACTGTTCAGACTTGTCTCTAACACTGCTCTCAAGTGCAACATGACTTCTTTTTGGGGGTCCAAGATTAAACAGTTTTGCATTACATCACATTGTTCTCTAAGTAGAATTTGTTTCTGAACTGAAGAACTCCTCACAAAGTGACACAGAAAACCAGGCAAGGGATGCTATTCGTACTGTGAACACAAGTGTTTGTTGCATGCATAAAAGATTTATGGTCTTAAATTCCTGTGTTTAAGCTTGATTGTACCCCTTGTTGTGGCAGGCCAGATACTGGCCTAAAAAAAAGGATACATACTACCCTAAAAAAAAAGGAGTCCTCCTTTAGGCCTCCCTATTTTATTTTTTTTTTCTGAAAGGAGAGTGAACTGTTCGAAAGCACTAAATGCCAGTCTTGCAGATTTCTAGATCAAGTTAGAAACCAATATTTGATGTGAAACCTTGAATGTGTCTTTTTGCCTTCTGCCCCTTAAGGAAATAAATGGCAGGATGTCAATAATTCAGAGCAAACCAGTTTCCTTATTTCTGTCCCAGGACAAGGAAGGCTGCAGATTATAATAGAAACTGGCTGTCATGTTTCAAATCCTTTGTGCACCTGGACTATTACTGGCCAAGGGGTTTCTTTCCAACAGATGTATATTAACACTTGTTTAGAGTTTAAAAATACATAATTTGGGGTTTAGAAACCATCAAGTCATGTACATTCAGCTACCATGTTCTTCACATTCTCGGACTGTCTTCTGCTTCTGTGACTTCCCCATCCCCCTCCCATCCTAACTCCAGTTATGTTACATTTTGACCTTATGTGCTTTCTCTCCAAAAGAAAATATATACAGCTGTCTACCCAACCTTGTACTGAACTCCTGCTTTACCTTGAGGCAGATACTAATATGCATGGATAATGCATTCCAGGGCTGAAGCTCCTACATGGTTTATACTCCCAGCCCAACAGTGTTATGGAGCTCTATTTTACAGGGTGCCGACAACTTTATGAGTTTGCTTTAGTTTGCATTCCAAAGCAGTTGCTTAAACTGTGAATTTGCCTTGTTTGCTTACAAATAAGCAATTTATTTTTTAAATGAACTCTTTTTGGCACTTTACTGCTACTCCCTCACTATGGCGTGTTTAACATTTGTCATGGCTTCATCTTGCTATCAGAAAATATCACAGGGAAGAGACCACTTCCTTAAAATAACAGACACCAAGGTGGCCATTTGCAGCCCCAGGTTTTCAACACACTTCTGCTTACTTATGTAAATAATTTGATTTCAAGGGGGCTATGCATAAAAAGAATGATAGTGTCCATATGAATGTTTACGTGGTTCAGAATATGATTAGGCACCCCTGCAAGCAGAGTTATTTTTCCAGCTCCAGTTGCTGAAGCTGCTAATAGCCCAATGAGACAGACAGCTATAGAGCAGACCTTCATCAAATATATCCTCCATGAAAATATTTAAGTATTGTATGTGTGAAAATCTATAATAATGAGAAAAAACCAGGTTTTTGGTTCTCTCCTGAAATGCAACACACACTTTGAGACATCTTGTTTTCCTAGCAATACAGAATAAAATTTTAAAATGCATGGATGTGTTTTCTTTCAATAACATCGAAAATGGAATTATCAAAATTGGAAACTTGGAAAAGTTCTTCTCCTGTAGTAGGCACACTGTGCTTGGCATAAGAGCTATGGTGATACAGGGATTGTTTTTCTCTCTATTTATTTCCTTATCAATACTAAAGATTGAGGTGAAGGCAGGGGAATAACCCTTAGAGAAATCACCATTCTGGGTAAAACTGGGGTCATGCTGAATCTGAGTTAAGACTCCCAGAACTTTGACAAAATGCCCATCAATGACCTTTGATAAACTTACTGCTCTGAAAATGGTAAAAGGTTAATTTGCTGTTGCTGTATTAAGTCAAATACAATATTGCCTTTCCACATAACCTTACTTATGCTGAACTGGAGTCTGTCTTATCTTTCAGCTAGAATAAACTTTACAAAACCTTTGAATTACTAGTTTGGCTAGCTAATGTCACCCTTGTGTTGTATATATCAGATCTAAATCAAATGCATATTGGAAATGCACCTGTTGGAGGGTCACAATTACAAAGAGACAGCCTGGGAATGGAAAGGATAAAATTGCTCGTTGGCAGTATCAACTCTTTTTGAAATCAAATAAGCAGGTGATGAAATGACTCAAAGATGTCTGATGATGGGTTTGTGCCAGGCCCCAGGGGAGTTACTAAATGCACAACTTAGAAGTCCTTGAATTAGTCCCATTCTGTCAGGGGACTGCCTCAGGCTGGGTGAAGTAGTTTTGTTTCATAACATTTCCGGAGTACTAAGCTCCAGAACTTGCTGATCTGCAAGTTGGTGAAGGAAATTAGAATAAACACACACAATTGCCTGCATACTCCTGAATTACTGTGTGCTGCACTGAAGCCAGGAGATCTCCTTCTGCTCCTTCCCAGCCCCTTCCCTGTTTAACTTTTTATCCTGTGCTTTCTTGATTATACCAGCGCAGCTGTTTGTGCACCTGTAAGAAAAACTAGACTCAGGAAATTGATCTCAGTGAAGTGGTGTGAGAAAATCATCTGAGTGGGTGTGGGGTGTGCTGTTTGTGGGGTTAGCTTGTTTGTTTATTTTAAATTACCCTGCTTTGAGTAAATTCAGAAGAGTCTCTACAAAATGCACAAGAGACGGAGAGCAGTTTTGCCAGCTGAGAGAACAAAAACCTGGAAGTCTTAAATGTTGATTGGTCAACTGAAAGTTGAAGATGTCATATTCTATCAGCTATAAACAGTTTGTTAAATGCATTTTCCCTCCAAAGTATTGAGGATTATTATTATTAGCTTAAAACCAGACAAGTGACCAGATATATTTTATTGTCAGTAAAGGTGATGCACCAAAGCCATTTACACAAAGTGTATGGGAGTTATTTTAGCTTCCTTCTGTCCCTCACTATCAGGAGGTAATGGCAGCTGATACAGCTGCTAGGAAATGAAAGGGCCATTTCAAAGCAAGCTAAGTAACCTGCAGCTACCATGTACATGAAAAGAAAGCACTTTTTACTTTCTCATCACTGTAAAAGCTCAGTATTTACTTGAGGTGTTTTTTGAATTCTGGAAGCCTGTTTGGTTTGATTTATTTGTGGCTTGAGAGTTCAGATGCAAAGGCATATTTGTCATTAAATTCTTGCTGCAAGGCTTGCCAAATACCCTGTGACTCTAATGAACCTGGAGGGAGACTTCTTTACTTATGAACATGCTTTAAATTAAAAGCACCAACTGGCTGAATTTTGAAGGTTGAGTGCACAACAGGGGGAAAGAGCAAATGGTAGAGCACTGCTCATATCCACAATTGAGGACATTTTCCCCCTGGAAAGGTGTGCCCTTATGGAGATTTCGAATGGAGTTTTCTCCACCATGCTGCTCCTTGTCCTTTTTCCTGAATGCCAGAGTTAAAACCCAGCTTTATTGTTTCTCCATTTTGATGTATGCTGAGCACCTTAGGCAGTATATATTTGGTTGCCAATGCAATGGGAAGCAAAAGGAACTTTGAAGAAAGCGTGGGGAAAAAAAAAAAAAAAAGAGCTCTGGAAATTATCTTCCTTCTAATGAATTGTTGAGAAACAGAGAAAAACAGTGTCTAATCCCAGCAAAGATACAGGCAGTGTCCTCTTGATGGGCAAACCTGGTAAGGTCAGGTTTCCTTTGGCAATTATAAGCATAAAAACTACTTCTCTCCTAAGGCTCACATAGTAATGTTTCCTCCCTGCAGGAGGAAGACTGAACTCTTCTTTTCTTCCCTTCCTCTTATTGGAGCTCCCTCTTGACAGAAGCTTTGAAGCATCTGCATGGTGGTTCTTGCCTTGCTTTAGCCTTTGACAGGGAATTGCCACAGCATCAGTAGCAGTCAGGAGTATTTGCAGGCAGTGAAATACTGTGCCCCAGCTGCTGCAGTGAGGCTTTCTTCCTTTTGGATTCTGGCTGGTCCTTTGGCTTGCTGTGGATCCCAGGGTATGTGCAAAGCCTTGTGAATGTACTGCAACCCCTCCTGCCTCCCAAGAAGGTGCGCTGAGTTTCTCATGGCACAGCAATCCTCCCCACTCCCAGAGGGGTCAAATGGTCTTTCTGTGCTTCTTGAAAGGAAGTAGGAAAACACTGAATTTCTGCTCAACTGCATCGTTAATATTGTAAATCTATGATGAGGAGGAAAAAAAAAGGATGGTGAAGAAAAAATACCTAAGAACTGTTTGGACAATTTGTAAAGCAGGGACATCTTGACTTTTGTATCAATTTACCCCATGGTTTCAAGGGGGGAGGGGGGAGGGTTGGGAGTGTTTCTATGTTAGTATATGTTTACTTTATTCCTTTATTGAAATTATGTTTGTAGGCTTAAATCCCAATTTAAGCTAAAGTCTCTTCTTTCAATTTATTATAAGAAGCTATGAATGAAAATTAAATGGCTGGTGAACTTGTGCACAAATGATGTTAGAAATCCTAAACGCTCTGTGCTTCCCAGCTTAGACTGGAAAGAAGTGAAATGACAGGGAAAGCTCTGATACGATTTTCATGACTGGAGAGAATTCAGCTTAACACAATCTGAGCTCTTGGAACAGAAGAAAATGGGATTAAGGTGCAGACACTTTGCCAGACCTGCATAGTTGTAGTTTAAATGGGGCTTTCATTCATAAAGGGATACAATTATGTATTTATTTGTGTATTTTTCAGAAAAATATTTTTACTTTAAATTGGGTAAATGCCATAAGTTTGAAAGGGACAGTGGATGATGAAGAATATATTTTCATACAAACTAGCATAAAGCAAATCCTAAGATCTCTAGATGTTAACATGTCAAAACAAATAAAAAACAGCTACTATTGAGTGTGATAGTGTCCATCCTTTATTAAATCTCTCTAAATTATTAATTTGAGGTACAAGTGAACAAGACATTGGGAAGAAATCTTTTTTTTTTTTTGATGGATAAGTGTTTTTTCTCAGTAATATTTAGGGTAGGACTAACTGGTACTCTGCTTGAAATCTGCCATTATAATGGCCTATAAATTTAGGTTATTATGATAATAACCTTCATCCTGCTAACCAGATTCATATTACACCTGGATTATGGGCTGAGCAAGCAGTGGTATGTGGCAAAGCAGTAAGGATGAGGAGCTGAGTTTTGCTGCACTTCTGTGGAGCATTTCCTCCTCTCTGCAGGTACCCAGGTACTCTCAAGAAGCCAAGACCTGGCCAACAGGTGATTTGCAGGGTCAACGTGTCAGTTTTACCACATCCAAGAACAGTGGTGAAGATGTGCATGTTTTGCAGCTTTCAGATAAACATTTAGATAACAAAATGAAGTGTTAGTAGCCTCTCTGCACTTTCCATTGCATGAGAGGCTGTCCTGTAAACAAAGATTAAGTTGCTACCTTTTTTCTCAAAGCTGGTGCTTTTTCATTTCTTTTCCCTTGACTTTTAATAACAAAAATCTAAAGAGTTGCATTAGTTCTGTGTGTGAGTGGTTAACTGCACACAGTTGACAAATCCTACTTTTAGGTGACGACAGGATCATCTGCAGACGTTACTTTTCTGCCAATTTTCATCTGTTTTATTTCACTGTAGTTTCATTCATCCTCATGAAAACCAGTAATTCTGGGTTTTTACCATCAAATATCCCAGCTTCCAAGCATCCAGCTCAGATTGAAAGGCATAACTGAAATCTCCAGTAAGCATTCTGTGGAAGAAATACAGACCCATTTAAGTAGCTCTAAAAAAACTGCCTTGTGCATAAATCTTTACCAGATGCAAAACTTCCCATTAAAGATACTTAAGGCTACAGTAGTTGCAGCTTCAAAGACAGGGAGACATGAGAGCTGAATTATCCATTTCCACGTGCTTCATCTGCAGCCAGCTTCCCTTTAACATGCTCTATTACCATCTGGGCTTGCTAATTGTGCTTCATGAGTGCACATTGTAACTGACTTGCCAAAAGCCAAGGTATTAATCTCTCTAATCTTCACTGAGGTTTATGTTCTCACACTTGCCCTGAATTTCAAATTGGCTGTTGTGTGGCCACAGTAAACAGTGGGGCAGAGACCCTCTGTGAACTTTTACAGAGATTGGTAAATACGGAAACTAATCTGTTGTCTGTGAAAACAAATCCTAAACCAATTACTGCCTTACAACCTTACTGAGGTTGGTCATACCTCATACAGTTATCTTGGCCCATCACTCTGGCCTGCCCAGTTCGCTCTGCAGAACTTTCCCACCCTCCAGCAGACCAACGCACCAACCCAGCTTGGTGTCATTTCAAAATCACTGAGGGCTCATTCAGTCCCTTTGTCCAGATTATTGATAAAAATATAAAACAAAACTGAACTCCAAACAAAAAAAAAAAAACAAACAAAAAACCCACCAAACCAAACCAAACAAAACCAGCCCTTTCAATGAAAGGAAATTGATTGCTCTAAAACATTTTTATAGAATCATCACAATATATAATTTTGCACCACTGACAACTTTTCAACTTTTCCTCAAGGTGTGAATTAAGGAGTTTTGAAACCCAGGGTTCTTCCTGTTACAGGCTGGGCTCCATTCCTTTTAAATGGTGTTTTAAATATGGAGGTCTGCCTCTGCCTGTGTGGAGGATGAGCAGAGCTGCAGCACCGCAGGTTAGAATGTGGAACTTCACAGCATCTACCAAGCCATGGAGAAGCTCCTCCCCATCAAACGGCATGGGGCCTGTGGTTTCAGGAATACCACTGATGCCCTGCTCATAAATTCTGTCTTGCCTTGTAATATATTGGTGGGGTTGAGTATGAGATTTTTTTGCTTGTCAGTTTTAATCTGGTGTTAGCCTTGTTCTTTGACCCCACAGGATCCATCTATGAGAGATCTCTCAATCAGATATGAACTTCCTCATGTCTTCTTTTACCCTACTAATGTAGAAATCTGCATTATTATCAGGCAGGCAAAGAAGCTTATGCTGTTTTGAGCTCATTTGGTCAGTAAGTATCTAATTCCATTGCTGAATATCACTTTAATCTGCTCTGAATTATTTATACACTCATGATAGAGATCTCTGACAAATCACAGAGAGTAAGTATTGAGGGCTGTTATGCCTATTTGTCATGCACCTCTGTTTTATCAATTTATTTCTTCTGAATAGTGATATTTTACATCTCTATTTAGTTCAAGTTGTCACTTCTCTGCCTCCTTCCAGCATTCTCTATTTTCTCCTATTTTTTTCTTGCCTATCCTAGAATCTTCTCTGCATAAGAAAATATACAGTATCCATGTCTCGAGTTGTAAGTTTCTGCAGTATGAAAGAAGGATTAAGATACTTGGGAACTATTTAGTATCTTCTTTTTGTGCATGGATACAGCATCTTGTACTTTCCCTTTTTGAATTTTATTCCGTTCTCATGGGATCACTACTCAAGTTTGTCCAGATCCCTGTGGATGGCATCCCATCCTTCTGTTGTGTCAACAGCACTGCTCAGTCTCATGTCATCAGCAAACTTGCTGAGGATGCACTGGATCTCTCTGCCATTGATGAAGGTATTAAAGAACACTGGGTAAACAACAGAGCCCTGAGGGACACCACTCATCACTGACCTCCAGCTGGACTTTGAGCCATTGAGCACATGCCTCCATCCTTGTCCTTCGAACCTTCAATTCCACATCCCTCCAATCAGGTAATGATGTAGAGTGAGATCATGTTGAAGGCCATGCTTTAGTCCAAATGTGTGACATGTTTTGCTCTTCCCTTGTCAGTCGTTACCATCACTCCATCATAGAAGGCCACCAGATTGGTCAGGCTGGATTTGCCCTTAGTGAAGGTGAGCTGGCTGTCTTGGAAAAATGGGAGAACTCTTGAGAAAACTCCTGAGCTAGTGCTCCTGGTGGGGTAGCAACAGAGAAGAATTGAGGAAGACGTTTTGCATACCCTGGAAATGCTCCACTATGGTTAAACATCAATCATGGCACTATACACATATTTGTTATTAATTAGAACTGATTTTAAACCACCAGTCTGCAGAAACTGCTTCATATAAAGAGATGTGAACATCTGTGTTTCTTATCCCCATTCTCTGCTTTACACATCCTCAGCCAACATGGGTGATGTGTGCCAAGGGTCTGGTGCTAGTACTAAGGACTATCATATAATCCCATGGGAGAAACATATTGCATTGAAATATCTGCTTTCCCAACAGTCCCAAGAATAGAGGTAGAACAATGTAATTAATGCATCTGGCTGTTTTATTTCCTTTTAGTCGCTTCAGAAATCCAAGACCAAAAAAGCGTCCAGAAAGCTTCAAAGACTGTGCTTAGCTAAAGAGAATGAATTAGAACCAGCTAACTTTTGTAATCCAGGCTGGATTAGCAGTTAGGTTTAAATCTACGAAGCAGACAGAAGACATACACTGTAACACACTTCTGCACAGTGGAAGAGGGAAAATTTCTTTTGAAAACACCCTAAGGATTTAGGTGAGAGAAGCTAATGTTTAAAATGGGATCATGGACAACTAAGAGATAGATGTCTTTTGACAGTCGAAGGAATTAATTCATATTTTGGAAAGCCTGTATTAAGGCTGGAAATTTTCAAGGAATCATATATATATGGCATTAAAGCAAGAAGTGTAATTTTTGCTGTGAATCTAAAGAATGGGAGGGAAATTGTAGAAGAGAGAAATGAAGGGATAAAACAGATGAGGATTACAAATTAATTACAGATCATTTTACTTCTGAGGCTTTTCCTGTGCTTTGTCTTTACTGCTGAAAAATAAGTGGCTGAGACAAGGAGTCAGCTGTGGAGACACAGGCAAATGCTGAAGGGCTACCACATATTCCTAATTTTATTGTAAGTAATGACTTTCCCATATCCACAGTCTGGCTACATGTTTTATGCAGTCTCGTGTGTTGTGATATGCACCCCACTAGAGGCAATAACCACAGCAGTAATGTAACCTTGAATGATGTGTGTTGCTTGATGCTTAACTCACCCTGTGCCACTCTCAGTAACTGGCTGAGATCTTTCCCCAGAAAGAGCTGGATATAGCAGGGCTAAGAGGAGCACCCAGTGTGCACACCCACTGTGCACTGTAGCCAGCTCCTTTCCTTGCAGCTGGTGACAGCCAGCTGCAAAAAGCTCCAGGAAAAGAGTGTTGTGCATGGGATTGAAAACCAAAGGGCAACAGGCAATAACCTACGTGGTGCTGTCACAGTGAAAATGCAGATGAAAACCATACCATCTCTGTATCTTTCAGCATTTTGGTGAGGGGTGAGGAATTAATAATTCCCTCATGTGCGTGAGGCTGAGGATGATTAGACTTTCCTCCCACCTGTCCTTTCAACCTCGGTATGCTTGAAGGAGAGACAAGTATGTTGCTCCCCGGCAGATGGGATTATCCATGTGAGGACAGGTTTAGTAATCTGAGTCTGGAATTTGGCTGCTAATTTGCCCTTCTTGGAAGCAAGTAAATTGGATGACATTTGTTCATTAGCATAAGATCTGGAAGTTGAGAAGGGAATTGGATCTTTCTGTACGTGTCACGAATTGTCACAGCTAAAAGCAGAGCAGTTTGGCAGAGATGCCAAGCCTGGAGTTTGAGTCTCTGTTTATTAGATATCAGCAAACAGAGACAGATGTATGTGACACCTAAATCCTTTCACAGAGTAATCCAATTTTGTCTCCAGGGGGAAACTGTACAAAAAAAAAAAAAAAATTTAAAAAAGGGCTTAGGCCAGGCATGTGCTTAAAGTTCAGGGACTCCAGCTTGGTGGATTTACCTGTCTGGGAGGAAATCCTTGACATTATGTTGAAAATTGAGAAATGGTGAATGCTTCTGTCCCTACTCATCTGGTTGTTTCATTCCGTTCTTACAGAGATTGGTTTGGTATTTATCTTCACCTGTATTGTGCTGTTGGCAGTCTTTTGAAAGAGGAAAGTTCTTTGGGCAAGCAGGTTAATGGTGATTGCTGATTGCCAATTTCTAATAACAGAGACCTTCTTGTAATCGCTTCTTCAAAGTTCAACTAAAGTATTGATAAAAAATGTGCAACTTCTGAGTTGAGGAGGGTGATGCTACTTTAGATCCAAAACTGCACACCAGTAAAACCTTTTGAACTCTGCATCATGAAGCAAGTCCCTTACGTAACCATTTTTTTTGGTCTTCCTTGGAGAAAATAATATTACAAAGGAATTATTGAATAATCTTTTACATTAATATCACTGTATGCATCATGAAAATATAGATAGTGGTAACTCCATAATTCTAAAACACTCATCTTATGTTTTCCTTCAATTTTTCATTAACATACAATTTGGAAAATTTTTGTAATGAACTTCTCATGTAAATTCTTCAATAATATCTATTGAGGAAGTATAGGAAGTTGAGAAATTATTTTCCCCTCAAAGTGTTGGAGTTTTTAAATAAAAAGTGGATAAATCAGTTGAGTCTTCCTTCTGTACAAATCCACCACAAACACCAAAATAGAATAAACTATTTTATCCCTTGATAATCTGGAGCACATTTAACGTTGCTCTGAATTCAAATGTAAACTTTAGGGGTACTGTACCATGCATGTCCCCCAGCACGTTTCTGTCACTGAATGGGCCAGAATTCAGCTAACTTGCCTACAGCTTTGCTAAGATGAATCATTCCTCCCTTCATAGTGGCAGATTTTTGGACAGTGGCATGTCTTTCTCCATGGAAGGCACAGCTTTAGGTGCTGGAGTGCACCTTGGACACAGATCAATCTGAACTTAGCTTGGGGGCTGTTTTACTGTGCATGGGATGCTCTCAGGTTTATACAGCCACTGCAGAATGGGCTAGAGATGCCAGTGTGCCAGACAGTCAGCTATCTCCTTTTCACTTGGTGCTCTCTCCCATGCAATAATGTAGGATTTATTGTTTTAATTAACTCACAGCAAATTCATTTCTTGTCCATCCTGTAAAAGCACTGTAAAAGGGTGTGAATGCACACACAGACAAGGCCTTGTTTTTTTTTCAGAAGGCAGAGGAGTGTACATTGCAAATTTCATAGGAGCTATGCATCTACCTGGCTGGCCTTCAAGAAAGTTTATTGCAATTTTAAGTGTTGCTCAGTGTTTTTTTCTCTAGAACCTGAGGTTTCTATGGGGTACAATTGGCAAGAGGTCAAGTCTGTGGCCATGCCTGATGCCTTAGTGTGGACAAAACCTGGGATATTCTCCTTTATGATAGGAGCTCCATGTTCAAGTGTCAGATTTTTTAAAAACTTCATACTCCCCTTCATGTCTGTCCATTATAAGTCATCTGGTTAACTATTTTAATTAACTCTGATTTCTATGCAAAGACAGCACAAGTGCATGGATTGTGGAGTGGATGAGAGACCTGCCAAGAATCAGCAGCTCCTGTGAGTGAGGATGATGTGGCATGGGCATTGCCTGGGGCAATTTTTGTGTAAATTGCCCTATGTAACTCAGATGCATGAAGAAAGTTTTATTTTGTGACATATAACCTGGAAGACAGGAAATGTTGCATGTGGATGTATATCACAGTTTGGTGCTGTGATCTCGAGTCTGGTCCAGCTGGGACAAGCGTGGCAAAATAAATATAGGGACAGGAACAATGGAGTGCCCAGAAACAGAATTTTAATGGTGGTAAAATAAAAAACACAGGGACAGCATGGTCTGAGGGACAACATCCCAAGACCCAGGGACGTGGCTATCTCAACAATTTATAGGGTTACCTGAGGGCAGGGGTCCAATGTCAAACCTGGGACAGGGACATGACCTTGTATGTCAAAGGTCCTGAACCAGTGGAGAACCAGAACCAGAACCAGAACCAGAACCAGAACCAGAACCAGAACCAGAACCAGAACCAGAACCATGGCCTATTTTGGAATTATGCCATTAGCATCCCTGCAGTATCCTGCCTCCCATGGTCTCAGGTTTATGCTTTCTGCATAAGCTACCTAATAGCTAGCTAAGCTATTGTCCATCCCAGCTAATTCAATTGCCACACATGTATATTTGTAGAAACATCTCCCCAGATAAGTACAGACAGAAAATTAGCAGAAGAATCCTTGCTACAGGAATTTATCAGGCCTGCAGTGTGTTAACACTTTAAAGACATAATAAATATAACTAATATAATATAACATAACATACTAGAATATATAATATCTGTACAAAACCAGTTTAAATTAAGATTTCAGGGTGTTCAATAAGAATATTTAAATGAGTATTGTATCCAAGAAAATATGGATATGACAGATCATTAATTGATCTGTGAGAGGCCTGATAACACATCATGGTATCTCTAAGCCAGTCTAGGAAGCCAAATTAAGGATGGATACAAAGAGTAGAAAAGACTGCATTGAATGAATGAAGGAAGAGATGTTATCAAATGACAGATTATCTCAAAGAGGCTAGGTATTGAAATACCATGTCTAATATTTTTCTAGCTTATAGTTAGTTGAGGGAGTCCTTTTGGAGATAATGATCTCACAGGTTTTAAAAATGCTGGGAATTTCTGAAGAACAGAATGACAAAGAAAGATTGGCTTTACTTTGTGGATTTTTTTTTAACCTAATTTTTTTTTTTGCCCTAAAGGTTAATTTATCTGCAACTTGATTCTTCATGGTATGAGAGAAAGCAAGAGGCAATAATGAGTGACGTACTTGGGCTTAGCTGACTTGTGGGGGGGCAGTGTGCAAAATGCCCCACCTTGTGATATTTGCTGCTGAAGCTCCAAGGATTATTCACTGCCTGTAAGTAGCTGAAGGCACATATTTTCTTGACTGCTAAAGCAGTTGTAGTTAGTTGCACAACATAATTAGAATGAAAGACTTTGTGTTACAGTGTAATTTGTGTGGTGGATGGAGTTTGTTTGGGAGTCAGGTGGAAGTCACTGAAGTTAAGCACAGATCTTGCCAAGAGTGTGGAAATATCCTTTATGTTTTTTTAATAAGTGTTTACTTGGTAACCAGATATTTCTGGTAATCATGGGAATACCATCTGGTTCTGAATCCTTAAACTCCCCTGGGTTCTGGTATGAGAGGTCAGTGACTTGTTTTGAGCTCAAGACTAGAGTAACTGCATAGTTTCATGCCTGAAGAGTCATGAAAACTAATAGAAGGACCACTGGATTTCAGAAGAATTATGATAAATTTGTGGCCATACTTGTCTCCTACTGAGTACCTGTGTACCTCATCTTTATTCTGTGCTTCAGTTATCCCACCAAGAAAAGTGCCAGAGGCAGTCTCTTTCTACAAAGACTTTGAACAGCTCTAGAATTAAAGCCTCTTCCCAATATTGTGTGTTGCATGCAGGTGGATGTGAAGCTGCTCCTTTACATGAATCCAAGGCACAACATCTTGGGTTGTTCCTGAGGTATCTAGTTCCCTACAAATGGAAAATAAGATGCTCAAAAGGAGCCACTGCACAGGCCACTGAGTGGGCAAGCACCAGCACCTTGTGTTGGGGTGTCCATCTAAAATAAATGATCTGACTCCTCCTCTGGAATTACCAGTTTATCTCTGCTGAGCAGAAGGGATTCTAGAGGACTACAGCAGACATGCCCAATGGTGCTTGCAGTATCCCCACTTGTCCCTTTTCTTGACACTTCCTCCTTTACCTGCCTGTAGTGCAGTCCTCCACTTGTGTCAGTTGTTATTCTGGAGTTTATTCCATCCTAACACGAAAGTCTTGCAACACAACGGAATTCACAGGACCTCTGGTTTGAAGGATCAAAATCCTACCCTGTCCCCTTACTTAGGTTCTGTTTGCAACAGACCACAACACTAAATTTGAAGAAGAAACTGGACAAGTCTTGTTTTTTTAATTTGTCCCCTCTCAGAGGGAAAGAAGGGTGAAGACCAAGTTCTAATAAACATAGGTAAAAATCTGAGTGTATCTAAATATAGAGGGAGTAAGATTTTTACTGTTGTGGGAGTTTACATATGTGTGTTACTAGAGATTGTTTTTCCAAGTTCAGGAGTCACTTACAAACATGCAAAATATTATTTTTGCACAGTGCTGTGTAATGAAAGATACAAAATTGAGAATGTATGTCAATGTGTGTTCTCAGTGCAGTTATCTGCATACTAAGACTTATGGACTGGATGGCAAACTATGCTGGTATTTGATACCTCTTGGTGACTCCAATAGTTCTGAAGATTTCAGTGGGAGCTGTGCATGTGTACATCCCAGGGAAACATTTGTCTCTTGGGCTATCAGGATCTGTTCTATCCTCTCTCCTCTCTTCAAACCAAAATAAGCAAGTGCATCAGGGACAGTATATATGATACTGTAATACAAAGAATAAAACTGTAGAAATAGAACTGTAAGAATCTGTAGCTTTGTGCTCCTTTGCTAAAGTATGAGCTTCAGAAAGAAATCAGAATCGATTTCTTTAAATGTCTCTGTCAAGAGACACGTGGATCTTGCATATAGGGGTTTTGGATCCTCTTTTTCTTGTAGCTCTTTTTATCATCACAAACCAACACTGAAGTTTCTCTCAAATAACTTCGATAACTATGTTAAAGGCAATTTAGTAGGATCTATATTACTAAGGTATAATTTTTCCCAGCAGTGTAATTTTAACTTCATCTAAGGCACAAGACTGCTCCCTTGGGCCTGCTGAAAGCAAATATTGCTATCGTTTTCACAGTTAAAAGAAAAAGAGGGAAGAAAAAAGAAAAAAATCACTGTAAGAAACTTAACCCCTGCTTATGGAGCTTTTCCCTAGGCAAATAGGAAGAATAAGTTTTATTGGGAATAGCTGCAACATGATTGTCAGAAGTTCATGGGAAGGTAGAAAGATAAATGGAAGGACTGGGTGAGGAAGATGGTAAAGAAGTATTCTTTTACCTCTATATGTACCTCTGTATGTTACAGGATTTGGGGCTGTTTGGTGTTTGAGGGAGAAAGGAGGAGTCTTATGGGAGGGTGGGAGGCTGGGAAATGACAGCCTGGATGAAAATATTGAGGAGGGCAGCTTGGGGTGCTGATGTGCAATGGCTACAATAGAGTAAAGGAGGAAGGATGCCCTGTGCTCCAGCCCTGTAGGCAAGGGCCACTTGTGAATGAAGTGATCATATCTACTACACCTGTGTTGATGTGCAGGTGAAGATTTCATCAAGCTTTACATCCTGATTTGGGTGATTTTTTACTGGGATAATGTCATTTCTATAGGAATGTTAACAATGTGCATATTTAGATTTTATTGTGGTGAAGGTAGGCATTTGCATGAACCGTTCAAAACACTGAGACAGGTATAAAAGGTATAAAATACCTTTATATAAATATTTATAAATATAATATTTATAAATATATATAATAATATATATATATAATATA
>VYXF01003149.1:860532-881158 GCA_013397295.1 Polioptila caerulea
ATAATAATATATAATATTTATAAATTTATAAAGGTATAAAATACCTTTGGAACACATTTAGCAATACATCATTTATGTAAATGCCATAGGTTGTCCCAGTCATTAAAGAGTCATATTCCTATCAATGAAATGAGAATTTCTTGCAGTCAGTGATTTAACCAGTCTGTCATGTACAATGGTTGGCAAAGATGCCTTGGCACATATTACCATTTAGAGGTGAAAATATAAGCCAGCTGACAAATGGAGTAGCAAATATACTTACATCATATGGTACTAGCAGCAAAATTATCATCTTGAAAGAGCCTCACAAGCAGGGATACTCATACTGGAACTTCTACAGTCATGCATTCCCTCACCCTTTTCAGACTAACTCCAGAATAAATCATACAATAACTTTTAGACCTATTCTGAGGTCAGGTCTGAAGGGTGTTTTCCTTAGGAGAGCAGCAAGATCCCAAAGTGAGAACTGTCTCATTGAAGCATCTCTCAGTCAGGCCTTGCTCTTGCGAGCCTTAGGGCTGTTAGCTTTCAATGCATCAGCAGCTGCTAATTGCTGCAGTACAGCAGGAGAGCACTGCTGTAAGACTAATAGCAGTGCTCATTGTGGTATGTAAAATAGCTAGATGCCAAATCTACACTAAGATTTACCTGCTTGCATGTGTTAAGAGGATGGAGTTTTTCAGTATTTTTTTTCTTTTTTTGGCTGTGATTCTGGCATTAACTAGGGGAGGAAAAAGTTCATTCAGTTCCCTCAGCATATGTAGATTTATGTAGATTTACTTGGGAAGTGGTGCTTGCAAAAAGCCTTAATTCTGGAATTTAAGGTTTTCTTTCCCCTACAAAATGCCTGTGCTTGTTGATTGTTGGGTCATGGTAAGAGCTGGTCTCTACTGTTATTATAGTAGTAGTATAGTAGGTATAGTAATATATATAATGGATATTATTATTCATTCATTGAGCAAACAAGGATAAATCGTTCAACTGTCTGCAAGTCCCAAATGAGCCTGGACTGGTTTTTGTGCAAAATTCTGCTATTCCCCAACATGAGAAGGATGAGAACCTGTTAAAATTAGTCCAAAGTAGGACTGTGAAGATGATCAGGAGGCTGGAGCACTTCTCCTACGAAGACAGGCTGAGAGATTTGGGGCTGTTGAGGCTGGAGATGAGAAGGCTCCAGAGACACCCTATAGGAGTGTTCTGGTACCTAAAGGGGACCTACAAGAAAGCAGCACAGGGACTTTGTACACGGGTGTGCAGTGAGAGGACAAAGGGCGTTGGCTTTACACTGAGAACAGATATTTAGTTTAGATATTAGGAAGAAATTCTTTACTATGGGGGTAACAAGATGCTGCAACAGCTTACTCAGATGCCCATTCCTGGAAATGTTCAAGGCCAGGTTGGATGTGCCTTATTTTTGACAGAAAACTTTTGAGGTTACTCTACTGTGTACAGATTTAAAAGCTTAACTTCACTGTTGTGTTTTACAGTCTTGACTTATGTTGTTTCTGAACTGCCAGGAGACAACATGATAAATATTTTTCATTACTATATCTAAGTACAGTCCTGAAGGATTTCTTTTGTCATTGAGTTGTTTCTATATATTGCTGACTGAATTGTATAATGATAGGTTGATACCATGACTTTCTACAGTCAAATACTGTCTTGCTGAGTAGCTTGGGGTTAAAGTTAACTTTGAGAGTAAAAACATGCAGTAAGTTCTAGATTTGGTCTGATTTCTGCTTTGTCCCTAAATTGTGTTTGAATGAATCCTGAAGCTCAGGCTGTAGTGTTTGGCAGATTGTTTCTGAAACCACAACTTGAATCAAATCCACCCAGGCTTCTCTGAGTCAAAATGAGCCCTGGCCACTGGGGAAAGCTCTTCTTAGCAGGGTGGATAATGTAATTTCACACTGTTCCTGGGAGGAATTAGGGAAGGAATTTAGATACCTTCCTATATCAAACAGTTTTCTAATGAGTATTAGAAATTGCTTTACTTGTTACTGTTATCTCTTTAGAAAACACTTCTTGATACTTGCAACTTTGTCACTGAATTCTCCAAAATTTTAAGGGCTGGATTCTCAGCTCTGCCAACCTGGACTTCTAAATGAGCCATGTCTGGGAACACTTTTGTGTTTGGGATTAAACCCCATGCTTGCTCCATTCATTGCTACTCTAAGGGATCAATTAAAGAAGATTTTACTTTAATCTACAGCTGACTCTAGCCCTTAGCAACGCATGCATTTGGGTATCTTTGGGCACATACAGGCTGTACCTAATCTATAATATGAGAGATCTGAGTATGAAGTAAAATGAATTTGCATTTCTAAATTTGTCACCTTTGCTAATTAGCATAGCCTCAGGCAAACTCAGATAGGAGTTTCTTTAAGGAAACCTGGAGAAAATTTCCGAAGGCATAACCATTAAAGAGGCTGTGTCATTCCAGCTAATCAGGGTTTAATTTCCCTCCCCTCCACTTCCTAACCTATTAACTGAACTGTGCTTGTGGATAATGGTTTTAGAAGTCGGCCTATAGTCAACTATATCTTGCCAAAAGAAATCCCACTCAGTGTATGAAAAATTCTTTTTGGGAGATCACATTTCTGTGTATGTAGTCTGAAAGAGTAGCTATTAGATATTCAATAGCCAGTTACTGTTACCTGGCTGCAATACCATAATACACTGACTTTGATTCTGTCTCATTACATTGCCTGTCTACTTCACAGTCTGTTGTTTTAAGGCAGCATAGAACACCAATTCACGTGAAAGTGATTTGGAGCCTTTATTGCTCAACTGGCACACAGGAAATGACCATAAATGTGTCATTCAAATGGGAACTTTTTGCATATTTTTTCCAGAAAATTACGCAATGTGTGAGTGATAATTAGATTTGATGCACAATTTTTTAATGGAACAGCTGTCCATCACCACTAGAGTTATTCAAAGCAGTTTTCTGATGATGAAGCAATAGTATTTGGAGGGTTCTCTGATGCTAAGTGACCTGTAAACCAGCTGCACCTAGCACATGGACCATTAAATGGGAGTGGAGATGGTGCTTAACTTCAGTAAGTTGTGTGCTGCTTTGTGAGCTGTCACCCTACAGGAGAGAGCAAAACAAAAGGTACATGAAAACAGCTGCTGAAAAATGCTGCAGGATAAAAGTTTTCTGCACGTGCAACAAAACATAGACACAAAATGTGTTTCCAGATCCCTCCTTCCTGTTTGTCACCATATGACATTTTTATGTTTAAGTGTCCCCATCACGTCAGCTGAGCCCATGGGTTTCACTTCACAGCATCTGCTCCAAGGGTCCATCTCCCAGTCTGAGATATGGGGAATGGGCTGTACCCTCCCACACTCGGTGTAAAAGAGGCAGGGCATTAAGACAACCATGTCACCACCCTGATTTGGGAGTTTGCTGCACCTCTTATTGCAGGAACAACTAATGGACCCACAAGGGAAGGATCCCAAACACGCTGATACTTGTGGTTGTGCCCCAAATGAAGAGCAGCTCTGCAGTACTAATGACCAGGCATGTTTATGTGTTGATTTTTTCAAGCAACCCCTACAAACTGCATTCAGTGGCTCCAGCACTGTCTGGGAAAGCAGTCTGAGTTTCTAGGTTTGATCCAAACTTCCTCTGTGGCCTCAGTGCTATCTTTGAGATCAAGATATTCCAAGGTGTTAGAGGACTAAACGGGCTTGGGACAGTCTGAGCTCAGTCTTCATTCGCTCTTCATCCAAATGGCATAGGATCAAAATTAGATATTGTTTCCCTTTACATTTTTTGGCATAGGTATTGTAATGCTTGCTATTTCCAGTGCAAACTGGAAACTTTTCACTGAGGAGGGCTCACAACATTTGCTATTCTCTTCTGCTTACCAATAGACAATAACTTGTGCTTCTGGAGACTGTGATTTTTCCTGTTCCCTTTGATATCTACCCTGCCTGCACTCCTGCGGTCTCTCCAAGGAGGACAATACACAAATTTGGATTTAACTCTGCCTGCTATATGACAGGTTTAAGCAAATATTCAGACTGCTTGAGTAATTCCAGACTCAGGGACTGCCTCCTGTTAAAATTTATAATCTGCAAATGATCAGTGGGATATGGAATTGACTGGGTTGTCTCACTGGGCCACAATTAGACAATAAAACAATACCTGCAGAAAGAGAAAAATAAAAAAAAAGAATTGTTTTGGGATTCTCTGCTGTTGTTCTTGTTGCAATCTCCTCTTCCCCACACTCCATTCCTCTGTCCCAAGTTGACTGCACAAGCTATGACCTTCTATTTCTCTAAGCAGATTTCAATAGACAACTGCATGAAAAGGCAGTGTGGGAGGTGCATGACATCCCTTTCTGTGTGTTGACTCTAAGAGTTAAAAAAACCCCCAGACTCTTTGCAATACATCTTCAGTTGATGGAAATTGGAAGAAAAACACCCCAGTTTGCTATGTCTGTTAATCTGAGATGGAATATAAGTACTATTTCATCCCAACTATCCTTATATACTCATTCTATGCTGAAAAGTAGAATGTCCTCTCTGGTTTCACTGGAAAGACTGCATGGAATTCCCAGTTCTGTCAAAAGCAGTGATCGGTTTTTTAAATGTCTGTAACTGTGTTTGATGATGGTGAGAATAATCTTATTCTCCACAATTTACTTGTCAGCTGTGTTCCTGTTGGGAGCAAAGGAGAACAAAAGTGTTTTCTGTTTCCCCCAAGCACACACTTTTGTGCTAAAGCAATATCTGTGTATTGATGTTGTTTTCACTGCTCTCCTTCTTTGTAATCATCAAACCAGACTGTATCTGGCCTTGTAATGTTGTAATATAAAATTATATTGGTTCATAAGACTACTTAAGTGACCTCATTTATTTGTCTGAAAAAGACGTTTGATTTCTGTGCTCACCTTCTCCAATCCATGACAAAACTTATAGCTCAGCAAGAAATACCTTCCCTTCTACCCAGAGACAGGGAAGGTTTTGCTTACTGTGCCAACAGCCCTGGTAAATAATTTCCAGCATGGCTGGAACAATTGGCAAGCTTGGTGGTTTGTGCTCAGTCCTGGCACCTCCTGATAAGCCAGAAGATTTGCAGTTTGGAAACTCTGTGTAAGGTAGATGTGTATATGTGTGTGTATATAAGTGTTATGACTGGCTCAGCACTCATGTAGAGTGGTTGGACAAAACATATAAAATGTATAAAGAGTACATATGTAATTTTATCCTAACTTAATCCTTTCCCTAAAGGAAAGATAGCTTTGGATCTTGTACTCTAGGCACCAGCATAACTATAAAAAAGTGTTTTGATTTAGAATAACTTAATTGTGACTGTATTTCCCAAAAGTACCCCTCAGCTTTGTGGATTAAAAAAACAACACACACACACACACACACACACACACACAAATACACACATAAAATAAGCCAAACCAAAAAAACCAGCAATTTTTTCCTAGTAACTCCTTCTAAATTACTTGAGGAGGAAGTTGTAGATAATCAGCTAGCTTGTTAGTGCCACATGAAAACACTTGTGTTCACATTGTTCTGCAAGTGACAGGACAGGCAAAATCCTCCCAGTGGATTACTGGGAGGCCTGGTAATATGTTTTTATTAGATTTCCTAGATCTGAGTTGACATTGCATTCACCTTGGCTTAAGAGTGACACAGCACCACTAATTTAATGTAAGATACATAGCTGTAAAATGTGAACAAAACAATGATGATTCAGAGCTCTTATTCTAGCTAATAAAAGTTCGGCTTTATAGTGAGCTTCTGGGGTTTTTGGTGTTTTGGAATTTTTTTTCAAAGGAACACAAGAAATGAGTTCTTCTAGTTAGTCAAGGAACAATCAAAAAAAATTGCCTCAGACTTTCCTGCATAACTGCTCTGGAAAGAGTAAATGGTCACAGATTTGTATTCAGTAAATACAGATTTGTATTGGTTTTATTAGGTTAGAAAAAATATATCATTGAAATGAAGCAACTCTGCTGTGTAAGTGGTCTTAAATCAGTTTTGAATGTTATCTTATGATATTTTGTTTTGAGGAAATGACTGTTTCCAAGCTGAATCCCAGCTTAGCAGTAGTCAGACCCCTCAAAGGGAACTGTCCATAATTTCTACAGCATTGCAGGAGGCAGACAGTGGTTGTTAGATCAATGAATCCATTTTGAAAATAGGCTGCTCTTGCGTGTCCCACAGGGAAGCATGGCCCAGAGTCAAATCTGTATCCTGGCACATGCAGGAAGGGAGCAAGCAGCTCTGGGAGGTTTAGCTGCCTCCTGGGTTGGCCAAACCGTGACAAGCAGGTTGTAAAATGCCGAATGCTTCAGCAAGGTCTCACTTGCTTTTTGTTTCTCCCGCTGTCAGGAGTTACTTGCTGTACCAGCACTGTTATTGATGTAAGTCAGAGCAGCCACAGGCCTGCTGATCTGCCTGAGGAGTGAGACACTTCTCAGCATTTGGGATATTTTTTTTGTGTAGATCTCTTTTCAGGAATGAACGCACCTTGTGCAGAATTAACTGTGTGCTTGGAGGTGGATGAAGAGATTGAGGATGGGATCCTTCAGCTGTGTTGAGTTACCTGTCTATACAACCCAGCTAGGTCTGCAGAGCTTGGTTCACTTTTAAAATCTTCCCCTCGCTAATAACTGGTCCTGGTTTGAACAACAGATGTCTGCTAAGAAAGGCAGGACCCTCCCTTGGGATGGAAAATGTAAATCCCCTCTCTCCGAATTATTATAANTGAAGGTCCAGTGGAGAGAGATGGGCCTGGTCTTCCTCTGAGAATCCAGTGGAAAGGCTGCCTTGGTGTTCTAAATTTCAGATTTTTATCCAGGTAGGAATGCTTGGCTCCTCCCCCTGGATGGAGCATTTCCCAATGGGATGATGCAATTTTATCAGTGGGACTCAATAGCCCATTAGCAGAAGATCTCTCCCTGGAGGGAGGATGGGTCATCGAAGAGATAAAGAAAACTGCCCCACCTGTTTTTTTTAACAGCTGGCTGATTGACAGAGGGTTACCCCACCCCTCACCCCAGTTTCAACAGATGGTGATACAATGCGGACTTTTGCGTACATTTGGCACTGCAACCTGAGACATAAGCCCATCTGAATTTCAACATCCAACAATGAAAGTCTCCATAGTTTATTACAGTTCACAGGTCTATCTAGTCCACATAATTAATTTTGCTTTAGTGTTCATACTTACAGCCAAAATACCTGATGCTTGAGTTTTTTTCAGGGTAAATTTATTGTGTGAAAAATGCAGTCCAACATAGTAATGCTGAAACTGTGCTTGAATTTGGAGTACTATTGTAATGCTACAGGAAATTCTCCCTGGCTGTGTTGCTATTTGACTGGGTTTTTAAGTAGGTTCCCATAATGCAATATCTGCTGGCATCCTTTGAACTGGATTAGATTTTGTGACACAATTTGTGTCTGAGATACAGCTCAGTAAACTTCACTCTGCATGGTACAGAGTTTAAACACCATTCCATGTGCTACCATGTTGCCTTGCATATTCATAGATTTTAACACCTTTTGGGAGAGGCGGGCTTTTTTTATGGAATTGGTGGCATCAAAGCTGTCCCAGGACTTGAATCCCTGCTGACTTGAGGTGGTTCTGCAGTATTACCAGTACTGGTAACAAATTAAAACCCTTTCCTGTATATGCACCATTGTTAAGAGGACTTCATTTACTTTCTTTCAATGACTTCCAACTGTGTTGCTCTCACGATGCATTATCCATGTGCAACCTTGTAAATAGCTTCTAGTTCTTACAGCACTGATATAAATCAGAGGGCCATTTTCTCTAGGGGACTTCAGCCTTAAGCTCTACACCTTGTTTTGAAATGAAAACCATGTTCAATTAAGGTGATTTGTTTGCTGCACAAAGATTTAAGTATCTCATACTGCCATTTATAGAGAGGCTGGGAGGATATAAACACAGCATGAGTATTTCTTGCGTGTTCTGCTTTCTACTTCCACCTATCTCTTTTCCAGATATCTTCAGCTGAGATACAGTCTGCTGGAAGTGGGGTGTGATGAGAGTGCCACCAACAGTGTAGGCTGTGAGATTATCTATTCATAGATGATTCTGTTCACAGAGGTGGAGAAAAAACTAGGGTGCATCTCACACACATTGGCATGAAGTTAAGTTCCTAAATAAATAACCTTTTCAAGACAGCTTGCTAGGTACAAACCAATGGGAAAGTGGAGCAGGAAAAAATGCTCCTGAACCAATATTCTTGGCCTTGAGGGGGAATAAAACATATAAAATTTATTTGAACCAAGATTTTGTCTTGGGGGGTTTTGTGTGTCATTCACAGAAGGAGTTAGAAGGATATTTGGCAAAAGAAAGTTCAGAGTGCTCTGTATTTTTATATTCTCATGGTCCCATATGGGTTCACCCATAAGGTTTCTGCAGAGACTGTCAGTGCCTTAGCTCATTGCCCTGCTTTGTGCAGCTCAGCCCCCTGCACTGGCCTTGCTCTATAACCCTCTGGTAACTTCTGGCTCTCATTCCTGTAAAACTGGTCAGGCTGTCTCCAATTCCAGACTCAGCCTCAGTAACAAAGCTTTTCTTGCTGAAAAAAAGTTGGATTTCTCTTTCTGTGAAGAGGCCAGGAGGAAAGAAATGCTGCTTCTGCCACAGGCCTGTGACATGCTGTGGGACAGCATCTGACGTGTATCCCTGACATTTTTCTTTGCTACATGGGTGACTTTTCAGACAATACCATGAAGATTATCAGAAGAGAATCACACATAGTTTCACTCAGACCTTTAGATTTCTAGCAGCTGTATTCTTGGCTCTGTGTGTGCGAGCTTTTTGCTTCTCCTGCTTCAGTTGAGCTTCGTTCTCTGTTGTCCTTGCCTCTGTTCCATTTGTGCCATAGTGAATGACTGCTCTGGGGTAGGGAACAGGGAGTAGGACCAGGGTATCTTCCTGTACTAAACTGTCACAGGTGTGATCTCAGGGCCAGATCCTCAGGAACTGAAGCAACAAACCCTGAAGGTTTTCATATCCCCCTTACACATATCCTGTGGGATTTACTTCGGGTTACATTTTGTTTGGTCCAAAACTTCCTAAAACAACATGTTTTTTGGAGGTCTCTCAAGGAAAACCATCCTATGAGTCTTCACTCGCTCTACCACAGGACACAATCTGAGATGTTCTCTGAAGTGCCACATGAAGATACCCTCAGGTAGATGAGGGTATCACTTGAGTGCACACATCCATATCCCTGCTGACAATCCCCATGCTGAATTTGGACAGCATCTGTTGTTATGTGTCTTGAAGGGAAAAGTGAAAGGCTTAATCCCAAAATTGTATCAGCTCCTCCAGAATAGGCAAGGAATGATAAGGAATAAAGAGCTGAGCAGGCAAAGAGAGAGCCTAGTAAAGTAAAAGGGAGAGAAGATTAGATCAGGACCCTGCCGTGGAAAGGCAATGGGGCCTGAAGACCCAATTTCAAGGAGGGAATTATGCATGAGAAGACTGTGAAAGGTCTGCATAGCAAATGACTCTTACAGCAACTGGTGTAGAGAGGTCATGGTGTAAGAGAAAAGAAGGCTGAACATATATGAGGTGAGGGGAAGAGGGAAAGGCCAGGAAATCTCTAGTCTGCAAATTTTTCAAAGTGGATGGTGTACCTTCAGAAAGTATTCCTACAGAATTTCCTTGTTCTTAAGCTTTTCCAGTCATTCACTATTGGCCCCATCAAAGATGTTCTTCTTTCTCTTGAGAAGGTGGTTATAACACGGCAAACACAGAGGTAACATTTAGATATACACTCAGAACATGAGGAAGGGGATGACCAGATTATGTATCAGCAGAGAAATGAGGACCATTAAAATGTGGAGATGGTGTAACAGGAGGTGCAAAGGACAGAAGAGGATGGTAGGATACAGAAGAGAAGCATGCATGATGGCCAGGTGTACGGACAAGATTCTCTCTGCTGGGAGCAGTGTAGCTGTAATATTCAGGTCACTGTTGCAGTACTATTTTTGCTCCTCCTGTTGCCTCCATTTGCTTTATGTCTTTGAATTCTCTCTTTCACAAAAGCAGCCAGCCTGCATCTGGGGAAAAGGAAAGTGCAGCAAACTGACCTTTACAGCCAGGGATGCTCTTGGGTGCTTCTTGTTCTTTTATCCAATTGTGCAGCGCTCTTTAGCTAACAACAAAACTGAATCATAGCAAAATTAATTGCTGATACAGTGCAAGGGAACACATCACTTACATGTGGAATTTAAACACTAAAGGTTTTTGCAGTGGGAGGAGGAAAGCAGTGGTGTGCACCACTCTGTGGCTGTAGAGCCGTTCCAGTACTGTTGCAGCCTGAGTTGCTCCAAATCCTTTGGGTACATTTTCAGCTTTTTCACAGTTGTGTGCACACTTGATTACTGTGTTCGTGCAAATCTCCAGTTGAGAGAGAGAGAGTCAGTAATTCTGGCAAAGCAGGACAAAACTGTGGGAGTCTTGACAAGACCATTTGTTGTCATAGTCTCAGGAGGATGATTGTGGTCTAACACTAAAAGGGTGCAGGAGGGGGAGTGAGGGTAGAGAAGGGAAATGTGAAGAGTTTACTGGTGAAATGTACAGATGGGTAAGAAGCTGGCTTATAACTAATCTATAGAATTACTGGCTATTGTGTACTAAAAGAAAAATAATTAGAATCCTGTAATTAAATATGTATTACACATATGGAACTGGTATTTTATCTTGCTGTAGATGTGATAAATATGAGTTTAATTAATATGTTTCTGTGAAATTTCACTGTCAAGATGAGTCATGATGTTTATGTATACGTGCATGTATATCATCTGTGTCTGTGTTGATAATCTCTTTGCATTTACATGACCAAAATTTCCTAACTCTAGTCATCAACAAGAGGAAAATCTGTAGAGTGCTAGAGGGAGTTTGTAGAGAGCTGGAGGGAGTTTCCATACAGTGCAAAACTGGATGCCCCAGGGGAAGAACTTGGGAATTCTCACCTGAACCTGAGAGTATATTAACCCATTGAAATCAGTGTTTTGTGGGTTTCCCTCAGCCCTGAGGGATCAAGACTGTGACCATTGCTTTGACCAATAGACATCAAAATTGCAACAAACAAGTCTTGTCAGGGGATACACAGGTGGTCACTGCATACCTTTCCACTCTTATCCTTTGTTTCTCATTCTTTCTCTTCCCTTATACTTTTTCTTAGGTGTTATTTTTATGCTTTTAGGCTGTCACATTTCCTAACCAAAATAGTTACATTTTCAAGTTTGCTAAGTGCCTTATTGGACCTTAATGTTCTAAAGTGTGCAAGCAAAAGTTCATCAAAGCTCCTGAGAATTATGTTGTTTCTTCTGCCCAGAGTAAATCAAACAACCTTTCCCTAACCCTACAAGTAGGCCTGGGCATAACAATAGTAGTACTTCTATATTGATGTATATTCTCCCTTAAAAAATTATTAATGCCTTCAGGTTTTGACAGTTGCCGCTAAAACCTGAAGTGCTTTAGGAGGAATTTCTAAGAGAGGGAAAATCCACTGTCCATATTCAAGTTTGCTATACAATTGTGCTTATTTTCAAGATTTGGAGAAAGGAAAATGACAGAAAACAAGAGATTTTCATTACATATTGGTCCCCCAAATCAAATTATGGTCTGTGCTGCACTTCTCTTATCCTGCTGGTTTTACTTGAATGTCAGCTGTAACTGCACAGTAGAATTTGATTTACCTTTTTAAAGATTAACTTAAAAAACAGGTTTGTAGCATATCTTTGCATTCATACATAGTACATCTTCACATATATGCCTATGAATACACACCTAGATCCATAAATTCTGCTTGGTTTAATAAATGTAGTTTTGGAATAATCTCAGTCACTGACCAAGATAATTGCCACAACACCCAAGGGCTGGTTCAGCTTTTACTTGCTTTGCTTTGAGCAGCTTGACCTTTAGGTGCAGAGGATATCCCTCTGACAGGGGAAAGAAAGATAAATTATACAAAAGCACTGCTGGCTTTCAGCATGAACACTCCAAGTTCTAACATTTTAAGCACATAACTTAAACACTGCTGTCCAAATAGAAAATAAATTGGTCATGTCTTACATTTCATGCCACATTCATAACTTACAACAGCTGCTTCCTAACACTGATGAGAGCATAGCCAAGTTTTGTACAACCCCTGTGCATAAGCAGCTCTTGTCAGCTGTTGTATAGCAGGTGTCAAAACATTTGGTGACATCCTTTGCAAAGGCTAAGTGAAGTCTGAACAAGTCCTTGCTCTGAATCTGGCCAAAGCCAGCCCAGGAGTGGATGAGAAGGGCAGCCCAGGGCAGTGCAGGTAGGTGGCAGCTCGATGCTGACAGCCTGAAGTAGCTAATGAGAACAGCTTTGGAAGAACTTGGTGTGGTCCAAAGGAGGCATAAACATCCCTGCACAGGCATGTTTCTGAAATGTTTAATGATATTGTTCTACAGGATCCTTCTAAGATTAAACAAACCAGTCTAGGAGGGCTGCCAGAAAATTAACATAACATTTCTTCTTCCTTTATACAACAGTGATCAAGGGGATACCAGGGAGGCCTATAAGGCTATGGTGCCATTTGATGTCAAGTCCCACAGTTATGAGCTTTTGCTGCAGGTTATCACTCACTCTGATTCCAAGGCCACCATAATTTAGAGGGGGATAGTCCATCTCTACACCACAGATGGTTTGATGTCCTGCCAGCTATTTTGTCTTTTATTCCTGATTTGTTTTCTTTCTGAGAGATGATGGATGGCAGGATGGTGACTGAGACAACCTGGTGATTCCTACAATAAGCAAAGATCAGGTTCATGACCACCTGAGGAACCTGGATGTACATGAGTCAAGCCAGAGTGCTGAGGGAATTGGCTGATGCAGTTGCCAAGACACTCTCCATGATACTTGAAAAGCCACGGCAGTCAGGTGAAGCCCCAGGTGACTGGAAAAGGGAAAGTTTGTACTCATTTTTAAAAATGCTTGCAAGGAGGACCTTTGGAATGACTGAACTGTCAGCCTCACATCTGTACCAGGGAAAGTCATGGAACAGATTCTCCTAAGGCACGTGGCAGAGAGGGAGGTGATACAAGTCCTGCCTGGCCAACCTAGTGGCTTTCTGGGGCGAAGTGATTCCATCAGACAAGGAAGGGGCTACAGATGTCTTTTATTTGGATTTCTATAAAGTCTTGGTTAGAGTCCCCAACAACATCCTTTTCTTTAAATGTTGTTCTTCTACTAGTAGGCCTCACTTTAAACTGGAAGCTTTTGCCAAAACTAAGAAAACAAAAATATCTTACTTTTATTAAATTATAAAACAAACTCTACTGAGCAAATATTTCTTTTAAAATAAAAGGTACTCACTTCATTGCATTTTCCTGGTAAAACTGACTTCATTAGTTTTATTGCACCATTTTTACTTATTAAAATTTAATAACATTTGTTGATGAAACAGGAGAAGCTAAATACATTTTAAAATAATTCAGCAATAACTTACTCCCCCTAATATATGAAGATACTACATTGCTCTCCGGAATATTTTGAGCTTAATTCCTAAAGGCATTTCAAGATATTAGTGGATTCTCTTGAATTCATTTAAGTAGGAGCTTTTATTCTTCATTTAGTCCTCACTTTGTGGATAGAAGGGTCTTCTAAGGGAAAGGAAAATGGAAAAAAAAACTTTATTGTTCTGCTCCTGCCATCACCCAGACTCTAAATGAGATTTGGGATCTTTCCTTATTGCCTAAGTGGGGAAAAAGAGCCACATCCCATTTTCATATAGCAGTTGAGGGGATGCCTATTTTTCTGTGGTCCACATACTAAAATATTTACAGTGGAATTGTTAGAGGAGGATACCAGCACATCTTGAATAAAACAGAAACGTCTAATATCACCAAAATCCTCCTTCTTTCCTGTAGCATGTAGAAAGAAAATAAGGTTTTGGAAAAGAGCAGCATTCTTTTCCAGTCAGCCTACCTGAAACTGCTTTTGGCCTTCTTGATTTTCAGAGTTAGTTCTTAAATAAGGTCTTTGCTGGCAGTCATAATAACATATAGGTTAGGAAACAGGTACATGTTCTTGTGTGCTAAGGGAAACTATGTGTTTATAGATACCTGGACTTGCAGATGTGTAAGTGCTTCTATTTCAACTCAATTCACTGTGCAGTAGAAAAACAGTCTGTACTAAAAAAGTTGTTTCTTTGAACCAATTTGCTCAGTTGAACCAATGTTTTCACTAAGAAAACTTGTCCCACATGCTTTTATTTGAAACAGACCTATGTTCATAGTTTCAAGAAGGTTAATAACATTGTGAAATCTGATGAATAAATAATAACACAGTTCATTTTCTTTCCTAGCTCTCAGATGATGCAAATATAGTTTGGCATTGTGCAATGATTTTACAATAAATAGTTTCTCTGTATGCCAGCTTTTTAGACAATTACACAATTAGCTCATGTCTAAATTTACTGTATCCTTCAGTGTATTTGGTTATTTCAGGTAATGCTTGTATTTTGTTGTATAAAATATTCCTTTAAATTAAACAAAGAGCGTCTTGGGAATTTGTATTTATCTTCTAATTCTTTGAAAGGTTTCATTAAAATAGGCAGTCTCTCTAATAAGCACTTTCAAATAGGATATTGTGTACAAATACACCACGTTGGTTAAGAAAGGGCCATGTAAGATGTTTTCAAAAAGACTTACTTATTAATTAACTCTCCTGTGCTATTAGTAATCAGTAGTGTTGCTTGTTTGCAGAACTTGGGTTCCAGTATGGCAGGATTTGCAGAGTTAACAGTGTACATTTTCACTTTATGTGAAGAAAATAGGAATGAAAATTGAGGTAACAACATGAGATTGTTATGTTAACTGGCAAAACTGAGTCTATATGCTGGGCCAGAATTTAGTTCCTTGGAGTCTGACAAACACTTCTAAATTAAAGAAAATGTAATGTAAAATTATAAGAATTTAGGAGGACTCAAAGGCATTTTGCTTATATTTTAAAGCCAGTGTCAAATTAACAATTGTCCTTCAGGCATCCAGGAAGTACTGTGTTGTTCTAAGTGTTGTATTCTAGAATATAAATAGTTCAGTAATTTTAACAAGTTACTTAATTTCCATGCAGGCAGTATTGGGCCTTCATCAGTGCTTTGAGACATGTTTTATGTTTTCTATTTGTTTAGACAAATCCAAAGTCTTTCTCGTGCAGTAGAGTTCTGGGTATCATCTGAGGGTGTTGAAGTGATATTTTCACTTCTATGATAGCGAGACATGGCAAAGAGTCTATAGGTGGCAGGCACTTGCAGCTTAGAAGGGTCCTCCACAGTAATTCTTCAATGAAACATAAAACACTAACAGAGTTGTGATGTTGACATGGCTGTGACACCATAAAAACTGAAGAATTAAGTCATAAAATCTATGGGTCTCACCTCAGGCTTTTCATTTTCATTATGAGGAGACCTCTTGAATTAAAATAGTTGGAAATGAACCTCTGCTGTGTCCAGAAGAGTAGATCATCTGGAACTAATGACTACTAGTCTACTGGATATTGCTACTGCCAAACCTTTCAGGCTGAGCTCTGGGTCTTTTCAGAATGTATTTTACAGCTGACTGCTAACACAGCCACTGCTTTGTCAAGGGCCCAGATCTGGGGCTTTCTATGGAAATGTCCAAACACCCTCATAAAGGGCCTCCAAAAGCATTAGGTGATGATTATTCCAAGCATAGCAGCAACTTTATTTGTCATCTTGATATTGCAGGAAGGCTTTATTAGGCATTACTAAAGAAAACTGGCATTTTATCTGATTTTCCTCCGTTTTCTTTTTGGTTAATAGAGAAAATTCTTATACTTTTGAATCAGGAATTAAAGATCTCATCTGCAAAGACCCTTGCCTCTCTGAAATGCCTGTAACCTGACACAACTAAATCAAAACTTTAAACTATATTTTTTCCCCCTAGCATACCATGGCAGATATCTGTCACACAATTTGAAGGAAAACCTTCCACAAAGTGATGTTGTCTTACTACTGTTAATCCAATAATATAATTATACAGGCCCCTATTTCAGAGAAAGTGATAAATTGCAGCTTATATGTCTGCAAAACTTTGACAATTAGTCTAACATTTGATTACAGCAGAATATTAATACTTTTAAGCCAGATGTTGGTGCATAGTGATAAAATAACTGGGTGCCTGGGTACAAAGCAGAGATAAATAGGTTTCTTTTTCACAGGTCTTAACAGGTATTGAGTGCTGCTGAAAATGTAGCTCTGTTGGGGATAGTAAAAGGCATTTACCATCTGGCCCATGAAGATATACAGAGAGCCCTGGGAGACTGGGAAGATGGGGTTTTTCTTTCTGTGTTAGGCTTTGGGTAAGTACCTGCATTGCCTGTTAATGTGCTTCCCACCTGCAGAGCCAGGGCAGGGAGAGGGAAATGGCCATTCATCCTCCTGCTGAAACTCAGGAGGGGACAGTGGTCTTGATCTCCTGGGGTGGTGGTGCTATGCACAAACTGACCTAGGATGAAAGGTTCCCTCTTTCATCTGTAGTGGGTTACGTGTGTTTTCTCCAGAGAGGTGACGTCCTGCAGGGGCAGATTTAAACACGTTTGAGGTGTGCTGAATGATGACTTCACATTTCTGTACACTCAACTCATGTTTTACTGACTCCACTGGTTGCACTAGAGATGGACAACAAAGCAACTACAGCATTTAAACTCACCTGAGATGGAAATTAATAAAAATAAAAGTCAAAAATAGTGAGACAAGATAGCATGTACAGCTTGTCTGTCATAACAGAGTTCTGTTAGAAGACAAGTGTGTCTGTCAGTGCTCTAAATCATACAATAATGAAGAAGATATAAGTGGTGAACATGGATGAACATTACTGTACCATAACAAACTGTGTCCATTTTGATCTGGAAAGCACTGGGGGCCTCAGCACTGCTCCACAGGCATATTTGAAAGGTAGTTCAGTAGAGAAAGCCCACTGTTGGCAGACATGCCCTGCAGTGATTTACATCTCTGGAGAAATCCTGTGAACTGCAAAAGGTTGATGATCACAGCTGCAGTGGGCACAAGTCAGCTTAGGATGAGTCTCTGCTGGGGTTTGACGTGTGACTGACTTTGTGTCTCCACTTGAGGCCTCCTTCCTGAGAGCCACACAGAATGTAGCACTCACGTTTTGAAAACCTGGCTCTGTAGTCCTTGCCACCTCACAGTGTCTTCCGGTTCAGAGCTTTCCTGGGACTAACATTCCCCCAATGTGCTGCTCCACACCCCCTCCACAAGATTTACTTCATGGCCAACTCACTCATTGCCTAGCTGTGGTGAAAAGTTCCTTGGATGACGTCAGGAAATGTCATCAAAAATACAATGAAAGCACTGCAAATGGCTCAAGATATAACAGGTTTCTCATGGATTATTTACACCATTCTCAACAGCTCAGGCTGTGGTTAGATGCCTTTACTTTTTTTTGTTCTAGTATCCATTTAGGCTTTTGTCTGGTGAACATTCCTATGAAGTCCAGCTGCCCTTTCATGTCAGCATGCTTGGATGATCCAATGTACAAAGAGGGTAATACAGCTTGGTGGGAAATATTTTATATGGACAGAAGACACATGAAAGAAGGGGACAAAGAGCTGATACCAAATACATGTCCTTTAGTTGGTGAAGGCACTGGATCATGTTTGTCTGAAAAGTTTCCACATTTTGCAAAACAGTTTTCACCTGAAATACTAAAAGGAGTGTGTGTGTGTGTGTGTTTGTGTGAGTATGTGTGTGTGTGTGCAAGCTAATGCAAAACTGTTTGCACTTTTAAAAATTAGTTCTGAGATGAATTGTAATTTTGAGAGGTTTTGTGTATATTTTACAGTATATCTACCTTAACTGTCCAAGAAAGTAAGTATTTCACCCTAATGTAATATGCTCCCTGGCAGCTATAGTTCTATGTTCCCCATCTTTTTTTCTGATTCAAACTTCTTCATGAGATCAATTTTTCTGTGCCTGTCTTTGATGCAAATGTCCTGTTGCTATGACTGGAATTCTGCCTGCAAAAGTCAACAGCAAATGACACTCAAGCCATCTTGGTTCATCAGATGCCATGTGGCAGCTTTCTGAAATGACTGCTTCAATTTTCAAACTAATTGGGAGTTCAAACTGTCACTGGAAAGAAGAAATTTCTGTTCTGTACATGGAGAAGCAATTATTATTTTTTTCCAAATGGTTTTAGTGGCATGAAAGCTGTACAAGTCATTTGGATTGTGACAGCTATAATTCCTAGAGAACCCATTAGCTCTTATTGTGAGACACCCCCCTTCTTTTTTTTTTTTTTTTTTTTTTTTTTTCTTTTAGAAGATATCCATAACAGTTTGTGGCAGTCTGGCTGAACCAGACTTATCTCTAAGTGAGAGTGTTAGCAGGCATTTTTCAAAGGCTTTTTTTTTTTCCTGTGAATGTGACCTTTAACACAGGCTCTTCATTAACTGCAGTCATTTAACACAAAATGCCAGTAGCAGGGTATTTTTTCCAGTTACCATAGCAATATCATAGGATATCAGATGGTGTCAATAAACAAAACTCCACTGAAACATTATCATTTTTGAGCCACCTCTATTAAGACAGTTAAGTTTATCTAAGATCAGGTGGTAATGAGTTCAGCTTGTATTTTTGTACCTTCATGTGACATTTGGTTGGTTTGTGTATGTGTGGCCCTTATATTGCTTGCCTACACATCCTCCTACTCCCCTCAAGGACTGCTGTGCTAAAGTGGGTTTGTAAAAACTCATCACTACCCCTGCCTTTTGGCCACCTGCAATCTCTGCAGTTCTCCTGCCTGATGGAGGGAGTCTCATGGTGAGGGGATGTATTTGATAAGCTTTTTATTTCCCTCTGCCACTTAGCATTTTATGAGTTCTTTTAACCTGATGAAGAAGTAGCTGTCTGTACATTCCTCCAGTCCTCACATCTCACCATGCCTCCAGGATTCTTTACCCTTATCATGACTACACTTGCCTGTTTTGGTGGTTATTTTGGTGCAAGACCACAGACCTGCTTTTCCTTCTGGCACATAGAAGAACAAAGATAAAAATACCTGTATAATTCTCCATGTAATTTCCTCCTACCAGCTCCAGTGAATTAATATCTGGAAGAAGTGAATGGAAGAGGGTTATGCCTTTTTTCTTGAAAGGGTTTGAGCCAGCACATCTTCAGCACAGGCCATCTGACAGTGTCAGTTCTTATACTGGAAAAGCTGTGCAAATATTTAAAGAAGTGACCTCACTTGTTTTATGAATATTTTCCTTGCCCATTGACTGCATCTCATGATACTTAGAGTCTCATGGAAACAGAATTACAGTAACACTCACAAAACCCAGTGTAAATCTCACATTTTAAAGCAAGTATTCAGTATATTGATACAAAACCACAAACAAAATTTAGACTACTATAGAGAAACAGGGACATTTAATTTTAATTTTCTGATGTGCCTGATGCTTGGGGAAAAAAAAGTCACTGAATAACTAAAACTGATACATGAGTTCTTTAGAGATGCTAGATGTTCTTTAGGAAAAAGTGTTTTCCTCCCACTGTCATAAGGCAATACCATGCTCAGAAATCCTAATTAGTGATGGGCCATGAGGTAATCTCAGTATAATTTTGTGTCCACCTACTCCCAGATATCAGCTAGTTCAGTTGCAAAATCGTGATGCTGAGATCATTTCTACAGACTTTTCAACAGTAGTCCAAAACATTAGAATTGTGTACAGCTGCATCATATTGCCCATGTTTCTACCATTTTCCTACCTGATCCACTTCATTTTCTGTATTGTAGTTGTCACATTTTCAGCTCATGGGAAAGGTATAGCTGCTTTTTCCACTGCTTTGCATGTGCCTCTTCAATATATGGGACAGTATCCCCTTTGAGACAGAGTTTATTTACCAGCTCTTGTTTCCTTACAATCAAAGATTTCAGTTTAAGAACTTGAGTTCTCTTAATGTATTACCTGAATGGGAAAGTTTTGTCCATTTGCAAAAATAAAATGCTTCAGTTTTGTATTCTAGAAGTTTGTCTTATTGTGCACCAATATAAACAGGAAAGCAAGTGTGCTTGTTCAGAAGTGTGCACAACTGTAATATTGTAATGGGACACAGAACACAGCAATTTGCATGAAATCCTCACACCACAGCTGGAAAGAAATCCTAATGGTTATTGTCATTAGGACTTGGGGTTAGAAATAATAAAAAAAAAAGCCCATTTTCCAGGTTAGTCTCTAGATTCCCACACGTGTATTTCTTGCCTGTAGATATATCTAAAAACAAGCATCAAAAACAAGCAAATTGCCATACAGATAAAGTGTAGTCAAAACACTCTGTTACTGTATAATTTGATCCAGAGAAATATTTTAAATTCAATTCAAGTGGTCACAAGTGGTTTGTGTTTCTGCAGAGAAGTACAACATTATGACTTGAGAAAGCCTCCCTACTGAAAGGCTTAATAAATTCATAGTCTGAACTCAAGCTGGATGAAATGCTAAACAAATTATTCTTTCTACAGACAGACTAGAATTTTTAGTCTGCTCTTGTGTAAGCAAATTTGCAAAAGTGAGCTCCTTTCTTTTTCT
>VYXF01003149.1:881176-894363 GCA_013397295.1 Polioptila caerulea
TTTTTTTTTTTTTTTTTTTTTTTTTTTTTTTTTTTTTATTTTTTGATATCTGCTCAACTGAAGAAGAAATAAGTTGCCCTTGAGATTTCAGGAAGAGTCATAGAGTCATCCAGGGCAGGACTGAAAACTGATCTTCAGTTGTAGTTGACTGAGTTAATTGAGACTGTCATTTATTGAATGAAGTAATTTGGAATCAGTGTCACACCAAGGTTTGAACAACTTGCCACTACCAGCCTTACACAAGTGCAAAGTTTTCTGCCAGGATTAGTTCTTCCAAGGGCTGTTAGTGTTTGGTGAGGATGGCCTTTTCTTGGCACATAGAAGAAAAACATAGCAGCAGTCACCAAACAGTGCATTCATGGTAATTTTGTGTGTTCATAGTGTATATGTTTTGAAGAAATACAAGAAATTATTTTTTTTTAAATAATCTGTTCCTTCATTACACTGTTTGTTGCATTTCTAGTTCACTGAATATGTCCTCTAAATAAAGAGCTAACGGAAGTACAACTCCCTTTCTCTAAAACATTCATGTGCAACAACCACTTTTTATGCTTCTCCCTCACTTCTCTTGTTACTTTAGTTCTTTCATGTGGAAGAGTCCCCATATGACCTTCTTTGGTGGCTTTCCAGCTGATAAAATCCCTCTTTTCAGGACCTCTTCCATCTCTGTCCCTTCTTTCTTTGAATGGGATTCCCTCTGAGAATACAATCTTTACATTATCTCAATGCATTAAATAATTTCACTATAATTTTCTGTACCATTTCTGTTTCACAGTCTTGGGATATAGAGTGAGAATATAATTTTTAAAATATGCTTTCACTGTGTTTACTCCTTCTGGTCTCTTCTCCCTTCAACTGTCCTTTATTGAACTGTTCTGCCAGTTCATCCCACCTCCACCTAATTTTGCCAGCTGGAGCTAGAACTCATCACAACTTTTTCTGGTGACTAATCTGAATATACTGCTCCCATCTGTTTCTGTGATATGACATGACTATGATAAGCAATAACATTTCTATGCAGTCTTTTGGTGTTAATTTTCCTTTCAGAAGAGGTCATCTAATGCTACTCTATGACATGACAGCTGATGTGGGGCCACAAGGGCTGTGGAGGGGAGGTGCTTCTCCCCCTCTTACGCTGCCCTTGTGAGATCCCCCCTGGAGTAATGTGTCCAGATGTGGAGCTTCCAGCATGAGAAACATGTGTTTCTGTTAGAGCAGGTTCAGAAGAGGCCATGGAGATGATCAGAAGGAGCATGCCTCCTACAAAGACAGGCTGAGAGAGTTGGGGTTGTTCAGCACAGAGAAGAGAAGGCTCTGTGGGACCTCTTCGTGGTTTTCCAGTACTGCAAATTTATGAAAAAGAGATTGGACTTAGATGGCATTAAAGGTCCCTTCCAACCCAAGCCATTCCATGATTCTATGATTGGAAGAAGTTGTTAGTTCTTTAAAAAAAAAGGGAAAAGCTCAAAATCTTCTAAGAAATTGCTGCATACATTAAGACAAATGAAAGGGCACAGTTTCCCTGCACAATATACAGTTAACCTTATAGAACAGCTTAAGAATAAATTGGTTCAGAGAGATGTAGGCCATATCCAGTGTCCATGAGCATGATGACCTGAGTCTTTGTTTCAGGATGACAATATAAGCTGTTTTTAGAACATGAGATTGCACAGGTGAGGAAGGATCAGCTCTGATTATCCTAAAGACATAACATCAGCTTGGATTAATCTTTGATTTCAACAATCGGAGCTACTCTTGTGTTTTCTCATACTGAACATGGACATTTCTAGTATTTTTCTTTACTTTGGCCTAGGTCTTTAAAATGGAGGAATGATGTCACAAAGATTCCCTTAAAATCTCGCAGCTGAGATGTGAGCACAAAGGCAGCATAGACAGCTATCCACTGCTGTAAAAAACAAAGAGAAAAAAAAGAGCCACAAGAATTAGATGTGTAAATTGACAGCTTATTTCCTGCCTTATGCATAATGTTGTAGAGAATCCTCTGAGTCATAGAGACGCCACCAAATTTGTAGCTTTACAGATTGTTTAGGATGTGCCACCTGTCCTCAGATCTGTAAACACAGTTCTTACTGTGGAGGAGCTTTGCATTAACATAAAGATAAGAGAAAGATATCTTTACATGATACAGAATTTTTTTGCATTGCTATAAGGATTATACATTCAGATATGAAGATTCACTGAAAGAGACAGGCTGTATAGAGTTTTCATATAAGCAGTGCTTTCATATATTCTGCTAGCCTATAGACAATATCCAACTGACTATCACTGTGTGCCAAGGGAAGTTGTAGCACATGCATATCTCTTTCTATCTTGTTTCCCCAAAGAAATCAATTTATATGGATGCTGAAATGAATAATTTCATTGGGGAAATCATTGTAATGGCTGGAAATTAATCTAAGTAGACCTATAATTTAATTCTTAGACTGACAGTGAATCTAGTTACATTATTTAATGTAAACTAATAGTTTATTGTAACCATAGGGATAGAATGGGATAACAATGACAATCATACAAGTAACTATTACAGTTTGTGTGCCTTAATCAATGCAACCTATTCTTTGCTAAAGCTATAAAGCTGTACAATTATAATATACCAGAGATATGAGGCAGAGAGGAGTTAGGGATTTTCAGGTGCAAAATGTGGGAAGGAACACTAGGGGTGCCTTTAATCCAATAAATGTATTCAACAGAAAATTAAAATATTATATTCCATTTTCATTTGTAGACAACTTTTTATTGGTGAAGGTAATAAAGGGAATGTTTTGACATTCAAGTGTATTTCCCATCAGCTGATATCTAAACTGTTCTTGAAACTTAACCATGGAGCCTGAACAGATGAGGTGGGACCTCTGCTGCTGTTCATGATATCATATTTAGAATTCAACAATTTTTGGAATATTTTTTAAATTAACATTTTACATTTTTCATGCTACATGGACATCATACGCACCTTGACTTTATCATGCCTTTGCTCATGCTTCACAATTCTTCACAATGATTAAATAATTTTTTTTTCCTATGTTATCATGAAGACACAGGTTTTGAGGGCAAATTCTTTCTCTCCTGATTTTTTGTCTAACATGTGTCCAGGTGCTCTTTTGTGGTATATGTGAAAGTATTCCAATAGATAGGTTAAAGGTGAATTTTAGAAGCTAGAAATGTGCCCACTGAGATTTCTAGGCTCTGGTAGACCAGACATCATGGCATGAAAAAAGAAAGCAACTTTTTGGACCCAGAAGAATCTGGTTCACTGTAAGAAGATCTAAGTCTGAATGGAGGTGCCTGCCCTGCCTAAAGCCACTAAAAGCTGACACACAGTGTATTTCATAAACAAACAAACAAACAAACAAACAAACAAACAAAAGAAAGCTCTGCTAGAAGTAGCTATAGGTGATGTTAAATGTAAATTATTTCTGCACCTAATAGGTGCACCTTGTTCTGATTACTTCTGTGCTGCTTGGGCTTTGAGTCCAGGCATCTCTAAATTGAGTTGTTTTCTTAGTATTTATGAAGCTGGACTGTGATAATTAATTGCTGTACAGTTTGGAAGAAACAGGCTGAGCAATTTACCTAAGATCAAAGCAGGGTGATGGCAGAGAGAAAGGGCAAAGAGTCAAACCCACATCTCAAACATTAAGCCACAGCTTAAATCATACAGATTTTTTTTTTTTTACCCTATTAAGAGATACCACTTTCCCTCTCCATTTAAAACAGTCTGAATTTTATGTTACATTTAAAATTAAGCTTGACCTTTTACATTACACTGGAAAAACATGCATTCTCCTCAATGTACAGCACTTATCTTCTCAAGGCAGAATTAACTTCTTTTAGAATTTACAAGTAAGTCATTAATTACTTTAGGACTGAAAATTAATTTTAAGTTGTGTTTTTTAGGAAATTTCAGCATCTGTATTACTGGGTTTTCTTGTCCTGAAGGTTCTTAGTTCTATTAGAGAGTAACCAAATCTCTTCAAGCTATTCACACCATTAAAAATAATTGAAAGTGTGTGTGTATGTAAGTTATATTTAAGGAGGAAATTAGCTCTCAATTAAGTGATATAATTGATGATAATTTCTTGACTGCGTAATGATGGGTTTTAGGAAATACCTAATGTCCCAGTAATGTTTTATTTTTTACCCTTAAGTTAGTCTCAACCTTAAACTATCTTAGCTTTATTTGTGTGGTAATTGGCATTCTGAGAGAATTTGCAGTGTATCATCCAGTTGGATTTGCTCCAGGTCCTTCTCTGTCTCCCAGAAATGATCACAGTACTTATTTTGGGGTTTGGAGTAAAAGTACACTCGAATGCATAATACTCCCTCCTGTCCTTTCTTCCCCTAAGCAGCCTTGGGATGCAAAGCCCCAGGTTCTGCTAGAAGGAAACATAGGCTGGATTTATTCTGAGTACCTTAACATAAAATATTTAACTTAAAATATCCTGCTCCTTTGTAAGCATAAGCTTGGGTGCATTGCTTCTATGACGGGGCCCACCCTCAGTGTGCTGACAGTACCCCCTTGTCCTGCCCTACAACCTTGGATTTGCTGAACTTGCACTCAAGGTTTTGTGCCTTGAAGCATGTGCCTGTCACACAGACAAACCCCTCAGGAGGCTGAGTCCATTTGGCCTCCTGGCACACAGTGCAAGCCAGGACTTTTCAGCCTGTCCTGCTGAAATGAAGGTGATCTTTCTGGGCATCCATGGTGGACCCGCCCCAGACAAGACAGAGTATATTTACTGCTGTGTGCTTCACAAGCCCTCCACTGGGTAACACGAAAAACAGGATCAGGATGAGTCTGGCTGCTGCCATTGAAAAGCTGGAATGAGTAAGGAGCCTTTTACCATCTAGGAGGTACAGGCTGAGGGAAAGCAGGAGCTGCTGCTCTTCTGCTTCCCCCAACACCACAGAAACAATTCCTCAGAACATGGGGGCTACTAAGTGCACAAATTTTCTTTGAGATTAGGAGGTTCAGTTTGTTGGCATGACTGATGCACAGAAGTTTCTGCTAGCAATTCTGAGTGCTGACAACTATTTCCAATATTGCATCATAACCATTCCCATCTTACCCACAATACTGGCTTCAACTGGGTCAAGAGAAGATGGCCTCAAACAGAAATTTGAAATTTGAGGTTTTTTACATTTCACATACTTGAAATGCTCCAGTGCCATCACTCACCTCCCTGTTAAAGGTGAATAAAAGCTAAGGCCCATGCTATTCTCAGCACAGACATATTTTACGAGACCCACATCATCTTGCAGCTATGCTGTGTGTCACAAAATGTCAACTACAGCCTCTCTGACTGTTAGATGCATTATCCTTACTGCAGTGGAGCACTTAAGAAGCCACTGTAAAAAGCATCTCCCAAGCTTTCATAGATCGTTGTGCCTATGAGGATGGAGCACTGAATGATAGAGCACTGAAAATGGAAATAATTTGTATCTTTACCCCAAAATGCTGTGCCAGTGAAAATAACACTTTTGGGTGATTTACAATAGAGCTGAACCTTTCTCTGTGAGAACACAACTTTGCATCAGAAGGTTTTGGGCTAAGGGAAATCTTGTTCCAAGTCAGAAAGTACTCTTCTTCTTTTCAATAAAACATAAAAATGGAAACAAGTGGAATGGCTATTCTGTGAGGGTGGGAAAAAGCTCAAGGGTAGTTTAATTATGACATGTAGACCAAACAATTTTGCCTCAGTTTTCTCTAAAGACAGTGATGACAGCTCATTGTGAGAGGAAAAGGAGAACATACAGACCAGGGAAACAGAAATTGTTACATTCAGAATGTATAGGAAGCACTAAAGTTTCCACGATAGTATGGGGTGCTCAGGTGTTCACCATCTCACATCACACTTCTCATACCTGCAGCTCTCAAGAGTTGAGGGTCCCCCATGGAGGACCCTGAGGCCGATTGTGACAACACCAGCAAAAAAACACCAGCCCAATTCTGACTCTAATTTTGCTATTTCCTCAGCACCCTCTGGAGCTGGCTGCCCCGCAGTGTAAACACTGGTAGAGGAATCATGCATTCCCTTGCTTTTTTGTACATAGTTCTGAACACCTGTCTGTGGCCAACACTGCAGGGGCAGTGCACAGGGGAAGAACTCTAATTCATCCTTAGACTGAGTTGTGCTGTGACTCGTGGCTTTCAATGGGACAACATAAAGCAAAGTAATCAATCTACAGGCAAAAGGTGACAGATTCTGAATTTAGGGAGTTAATCTGTGGTGTGCTGACATGAGATATACAGAGAAATAAGAGATTAGTGGAGAAACTCACTTGAGACTAAATGTAGGATGGATGGTTGCATCAAGTATATCATACAGTGTCTTATCTAGATTCCTGTCACACCTGTGAGCACAGTGCCTGAAGAAGGCTGTAATTGATAGCTTAAAAACTACAAGTATGCTGTCAGCTTGCAGCTTCCTTGTGCCTATTCAGTGCCAAGGAAGGAATTTTCTAGAGTTTTAATTAATTTCAAACCAGTAAAATAGTCTGGATTAAATAATGGCCCATTCCAAAATGGTGAAGAAACAAGCCACTTGAAAGGGGTATACAAAATGAATTACAAAATTAGGACATTAACTTTAGTGAAAATTTGTCAAAATGTTCTGAAATTGATCTTGGTTCTTTCAGTCCTATCTCTTCAAAATCTGAATTACTTTTCAGTGAGCAAAACCAATTTCTTATGAGTCCAATAAAAAACTTCTGAGAGGCTGTTTCCCTAGAACCATATAACTTCATGCTATATCCTTGATCCAAAAACAGCGACACAATTGAACTTATGACATTGGATGTTGATTTTTTTATGGGTCTGGGTCTTCAAAGAGATGAGAGCTGTTGTTGTTTGCTGTAAAGTTGTTTATTGTGTGAGTACATCAGTCTCGAAGCCAAAGAGTTCAGAGTGCTAAAAGTCCTGCTAAAGCTTTTGGCTAGGTCCTGAGCAAAGCAGCAGCAGCTCCCGCAGCTCTCTCTGGCACAGAGTCCCAAGCAAAGCAGCAGTAGCAGCTCTTGGCCTTCCTTCTCCTTNTCTATATGTGAATGTATGCGTGTGTGAGAGAGAGAGAGAGTGTGTGCCCTAATACAGAGGATCTTTATTCATAAATGATCCAATCAGCTAAAAACACAATTCTAAACTATTTCTTCTGCACCTATTAGAGTTTAATTCTAAAGTACAAAAGCAGTGTCAGTTCTTACACACACCTTACACACATAGTTTTATCTATTCACGTAAATGGTTCTATCTCCTATATCTAGGAATGTAAACAGTGTTCTGTTTTCATTATATCTAGAGCTGTTACTGAACATTAAACTAGGCTTTAGGGCTTTTTGCTCTCTTAAGGCACTTAAAATATATTTCTACTTAAAGTTCACTTTAGCTTACTTAATAGTAAAACTTTAACTTCTACTTCATGTCTGTGTGGCTTAATATATTTTAATTTCTCTGAAGGCTTTAATTCAATCCCTGCATTCTTTTCTCTCTCTGCGAGACTCAGAGAGGCTTCTATTTCATGCACTCCAACAATTGGATAAAAAGCATCACTTTTAGCCAGTGAAAGATCTTTGGGCAGTGGGTTGTATTTTTACATGTCTTCTATGTTCGCATTAAAGATTCCTATTTTCAAGAAGCTGCAAAGTATACATTTGAAATAAAGAAGCCTGACAAAGAAAGAAATCAGAAAGACTGTCTGAGAACCTTTTAGAGCATTCAGAAAAAAACTATAAATGTTGCTAGGCTTGCAACTGAACTGCAATAGTTAATAACACTGCTTGAGCTTTGTCACTTTTAGCAGTATGATATCCAATGTCATTAGCACCTATTCCATCTGACACATGACATTTTTTGCCACAAAAAGGCCATGCTATAAAAGCCACCATCTAACCCTGGAATCTGAATCAGTTCAGAGTTTAGAGCTATGTAGCATGATCTAAATCTACCTCCGGAAGATGGTAAAAACAACATTGGTTTAGAAGAACAAAACAAAAAGGAAAGGGGGTTGCCCACTTGCCCTGGCACCTCACAGTTTGGTACAAAGCTAAATGGACTCAGTTCTGGTTTCACACAGTTACAGCTGATGACATCTTACAAAAGCCAGCAGGCCCTAAGCATCCTCCATTATCAATATTGCAAAAACAACATAAAGGCAAAATAAATTCTGGCGTTAGTAACAAACAGTTCATCTTTTCTATCCTTTCTAACCCATATATGATATTCCAAACAAGCACTTGGGAGACATCTTTTTTTTTAGTTCTGTGTAAGGGTTTTCACATGTATCAGGCTATTTTCTCACCTGCAATAAATCAATCTGGTGGCCCTAACTTCATTATTACATGCAGATGCAGAAAAGGGTCCTGTGATTCCTCATAACAGGACATAAAACTTTCTGTTTATGCTGGAGTGCAAACATTTGATTATATGGAAATGAGGGAGTACATGCGGCAAAACTAAATGTACTCTATGCCAACAAAGAATCACAGCCAGTGTCAGCAACAGCTGATGTTTAATTTGGTGTCTTCAAGTAATCTAGAGATGTATGTATGTGGCCTTAGGTGTGCTTCTGGTCAAAAAACCTCTCTGATCACCACTTTGGATAGGAGGGGCAGAAGATTGCTTAAAAATTTCTCAGAAAACTCAACAGAAAATAGTAACTCCTGCAGAAAAGAAGTAGATGGCAACTTCCTTTTCCCATTATTGCAGACCTGAGCCTTACCAATGAAACAACATCTCTTTCTCTTGGCTGGATCTGTGGTTTTCTGGCAGAGCATGTCACAATCTGCAGTAGGCAAAAAAACCCATCAATATATAGTGAGGGAGAATTTTCTAAATACAGATAGATATTCAACTCAGTGTCAGGTTTATGAATAAAGTTGGTTCTAGAAGTGTGATTCTGCTGTGACAAGTGGCTCCTCAGTAATGCAACTGCAATAAATTAATGCAAAAATATAATTCTAAGCTGTTGGGGATAGTGGTGAAAGAATAAAATTAGATACCTGAAGTAAATATTTTTCCTTTCTGAGCGGTGAGATCCAAGTTTTAGATTTAACTGATAAGCAATGCCAGTAGAAGTGTTACTATTTTTTGCAGATGTAAAATTTGGTTCAAAGCTCTAAGTGCAAGAGCTGGGTTAGTAAGCATGCATGTAGAAAATGTTCATCTTGTAAATCTTTCAGTGACAATAATGATGAACAGTAGTTTGTACTCATCAGGAGGCTTCCCTAAGAAGGTCTTGAGGATCCTCAACAGTCAAAAATTAAGTCTAGTAGCAGCTTCTGTACAGCTTAGGAATTTTACTAGCTTCAAGAGAAGAAATCTGAGATAAAGACAGCTTTCTTCCCAAATTTCTCTGTATCCATCCCATCACTTCTGCATGTTGTAAGGACACTAGGCTTATTGTCAGAAGGTACTATGGATATTAATTTGAAGGAGTAGCACTCTCCTGATATGACAGAGAATTTGTCTCACTTGCCTGGATGGATTTTTGTGTGTATGGGCTGATCACCCAGACTTTGTACATGAGAAAGGCGATTCTCGTGCTGTACTGGTTCTGGTTGAAATACAGTTCATTTTCTTCCTAGTAAATAAGACAAAATAGTGTGGTTTGGATTTAGTATGAGAATAATGTTGATAACACACTGATGTTTTTCATTGTTGCTAAGCTGTGTTTCTACCAGAGTCAAGGACTTCTCAGCTTCCCATGCCCTGCCAGTGAGGAGGCTGGAGGGGCACAAGAAGTTGGGAGGGGACACAACCAGGACAGCTGATCCAGACTGGTCAAAGGGATATTCCATGCCATATGACATCTCTCTCAGTATACAAACATGTGGAAAAATGGTTGGGGAACACTGCTTGAGAACTGCTTGGGCATTGGTCAATGAGTGGTGAGAAATTGCATGGCTCCTTACTTGTTTTGCATGTTCTACTTCTTTCATCACTGTTATTAGCAGTATTTTAGCAGTACAATTTTCTTCCTTTTCCATCCCATTAAACTGTATTTATCTCAACCCACGATTTTTCTCACTTTTCCAATTCTTTCCCCCATCCTGCTGGGGTCAGGGCAGTGAGAGAGTGGCAGTGGGGCTTTGTTGCTGGCTAAGCCAGCAAGCCAATTATATAAACAACAGAAATAAGACATTTGAAATAGGCCAGGTGAATGAAAGGCTAAAAGTGAATGTTCTTCCTTACTGACAACTAGCATGTCTAGATCAAAACCATAGTTATCTAACTTTTACACAAAGGAACCCAACTTCCACAGACTAAACTCCTTCTGTCTTGAAAGTCATTGTTGTTGTTGTCTGTAGGCCTCAGTGGACCTCAAAGTAACCCTATCTTACATCACCAGGGAAGAGGAGGATGAAAAAATACTGAAACATGGACTAGAGTTTTCTAAAAAGGAATTGCTGGGATATTTTTCCTGGCCCCACTGACACCATAGGAAGTTCTGACACTGACCTTGCTGGGGTACTTAATTCTCAGTGTCTCTGGAGACAGAGTGAGGGTGCCCAGCCAAATTTAATCCAGATGTACCTAATCTAGCATAGTCTAGCACAGCATATGGCCATCTATCCATTGTCAAAGGGAAGTTCCATTATGCATAGAACAGACAAGTAAATTTTATTTTTCACTTAAAATTTATTAGACAGAAATAGAGTTAATAGTCAGAATATTCAAGACCAGTCCAGGTCTCCTCCCAGTTCTGACACTGCTTGTTATTATCAATCCTTTTGACATTTTCCAACACTCAATTTACCTGCCCCTGCTGAACTGTAATTAAATCAGAAGTAAAATGGTACTTAAAGCTTTTAATGATTTAAAATGGCTTTTTTCAGCTCCAGTAAAGAAGATAAAGCTTATAGGGGATTTAATAAACAAAAGTCCATCAAGGCCAGCCAAACACTTTGCTTGACTCAAGAGTGTCAGTGTGGTTTTCACAGGTCATCTCCCAAGTCCAAGTCTAGTATTTTGCCATGGCCAGTCATTAATGTTTCATTGTAGTCTCTAAAAGCAGGGAAAGGGCTTATCCTCTGATTCATGATGGCTTTAATGCCTTGAATGTTCAGGGGATGTTTTCTAACACTTGACCTCACTTTCACCATATTTTTCCTTTCTTGGTTACATTCTACATAGCAGTTCAGGGAGTTGCTGTCATCCTTGTTTTGCAAGTGGAGAGTTTGAAATGCAGTTACCAAAAACAGAGCAGAAGCACTGAGCATAGGCACAGACTCCTCAACAACTTCTGTTCCCAGCTAGTCCAAAAATCCAAAATATGCAGAAGGAACTTAAACTAAGTTTATAAAAATTGAGCACCTCGCAAAAAAGAAGGTACCTAATTGACATGGGAGAATTTAATGCACTTTTTTTTTTGGTATCTAATAGCAGTTAGAGGCTGTAGGATACTAATATCTCAGAACACCTGACGTTTTCTTTCATGCATTTGCCTCTCTGATGCTGATTTGAAGCAATAATACTAATTTTAAAAACAAGCATGCTTAAGGATAAAAAAGCATAGAAAGCATCAACATTATTGTAAGAAATGACTTTGCCCTCTACTTTTAGTCTTGAGTAGGAAGAAAGGAAAGGAGTCATTGTAGGTATCAGGACAGGGAGTAAGGAAATGCTCAGACCTCCATCTGTGATGTCAAAACCAAGAGGATAATTAAGACAGCAAATTACATATGGTTATGCTTTCAATAAATGAGAAGGGGAGCAAGAAACAAACTCTCTGCAAAGTATTATTTCTCCCCAAAGGAGGGGGGAAAGAAATATTTTGTGGAGGCTGATGAATAAGAAAAGCTTTCTCCAAAGTAATTCCCCCACGGTTGAGTGAGTGGAGAGATGAGAGACCTCTCTTACCTGGGCAGGGTTGCCAGATTTTGCCACTCTACCCAATGAATTTTTAGCAGAAACTGATGCTGTTTTCCTGTTCTCTTGATCTGAATGTGTTGCCATTTCAGAGAAAACTGTGTGGAAAGAATGACTTTGCTTTTTTATAATTTAGCAAACCAGTGAGTTTTTAAAAGGAGTCTGATAACCCAGGTCATCTGTTGAACAAAACAAGCAGTAAGGGAAGGAAGCAAGTGATGGCAGAAAGAGGGAAGGATAAAGGCAGGAAGAAGAATGAAAAGAGAATATCAAGATGGAAGCTGGCTATCTGACAGTGATTTTAGGAGCTTAGGAGATAGGGTTTTCTGAAGAGCAGTGGAATTTTCCCATTTTTATACCATTTTCTTTATCATTGATACTTTAAATGAAAACATGCTGGAAGTGTTTGCATAAACAAGCTGCAGTAAGAGAAAAATAGAGAATGGTTGTAAAGGTATGGGTTACGAGTGTCCTGAGAGATTGTTGCAAACCCTTCAATAGGGAAATATCTACCAAGTTTAAAAGCTTAGAGGATGGGGTCAAGATCTGCAGCCCAGACAGCTGTCCCAGTCCTAGCCTCAGTACACAAGCAGTTCTGAATTTGCCACAGGGTTAAGAGCCACAGCACAGTGGTACTGTGGGCTCTTCATCATCCTGGGATGCCTTGGGGCTGAGGCTTACCAGCATCAGCAGCCAGAAGGGTTTAAATCCATTTGAAACAAACCTGAAAGCTTTCCCCTGAGATATTCAGGAATTCTCCCCAAGGAAAAACAGCTTTTGCAAGGAGCCCGTGGTTCTTCTGTATACTTCTGCAAACGATCCCTTTCTTGGGGGAGAGGGAGAGAAATGTTGAATGAAAACGTGTTTTATGGCAAAACTAAAGCAATTTTTCTAAGCTTGTATCTGTCTTTGGCCAGAAAGGCTTTTATGGGTGTTTACCTTCTTGGCAGCTGGTAAATACACTGAACAGCTTTATGAGAAATTAAATTCTAAATGTCTAAAGATTTAATATTTCTGCTACTGTTATCAAACTATGATTTCAGGCCAACTTAATAGAAACTCGATGTGATAAGAGTTTTTATTCCAAAAAGAGTATTTTAATATTTTTTGTGGAGCTTTCTTTTTAGACTGCTGTCAGCTAGGAATGTAATATTGAGGGAATTTAAATTAAGAGGAAACATACTTGCATAGGGATTAAGACAAGGCGGTGGGGAAAATGCTGGGGAGAAATAGAGTTAATAACTGCATCTATATTAGTGCTTGTGATTGGAGTTTAAAGTTACACTTCCCAGCTCTACAAAAAAAA
>VYXF01003149.1:894388-936343 GCA_013397295.1 Polioptila caerulea
CAACAAAAAAAAAAAAAAAAAAAAAAAAAAAAAAAAAAAAAAAAAAAAAAGAAAGGAAAAAAAGAAGAAAGAAAGATTGGCAATAAGGCAGTGACAGAGCAAGAAAGCAAGATAAACACAATGAGGTACAAGTACAATTTCTTTAAAGTAGACTGCCGATTTAGATAATTTGCAGGCATCTGGGCATTGTGGCTATCAGCACAAATATCTTAATTGCTTTCCCACAGGTCTTACTCAGTAGTGCTTCTTCTTTATCTACTTTTTCTTAAAGGCATCTTGTTGAACCTTTCCTAGCCAATTTTCTTTCTACCAGTTTGGATTTTTTTTGCACTTTTAAAAGTTACTCAGCTTCCTATAATTGCTTAATCCTGTAAGTTTTTTGTTCTTCATTCAGTTGTTACTGGCAGGGGGGAAGCTCATGTATGTACGGTCCATTCAGTAGTGTGGACAAATGAGAATGAATTTTCTACAGGTAGTGTGTTTGCAATTATTATTTTCTCTGCTTGAAGTTGTGAATACATCACAGAAAGAATCAGATCTCATTGATCATGGAACCTTATTTCTTCAACCGAATAAAGAGAAAAATTTGTTAGTTGTGACAAACCCCTGCAGAAGAAATATAACACTCCAGTGGAGAAGTGCACACATGAAATGTGACTGACACCTGTTCTGTTTCCTTCAGTGCTCTTTGGGTTTTGGACCTTGACTGCTGTGTGCTGTTTGTCTGAAAAATCCAACTACTCTACTGAGGTGAAATAAATATGGAAAGATTTCAAAGGGATGTTGTTCTGTTTAGGTTTTCTCTTGGTATAACCAGGCAATGGAATGCTAAAATTTTTGTGTCCATTAATGCCGGCTTAAAAAAATGTTAATAGTTTGTTAGTTCTGTTTATGCCTGTGAAGAATGTGTGGTTTATACTTGGAAAAAAAAAAAGTACCAGATTAAATCCCCTTTTTTTCATATGGTAAATTTTTTTGTGTGAAAAAAACCAAGAAAGTAAACATAGGAGAATAAAATTTTCATTGAAAAACAGAAGAAATTAATCTGAATTGTTAGTAGAAATATTCTTTAAAGTCTCTACCCTAATAGAAATATTCAGTAAGATTAGGCCTTCCTGTCTTAGCCCAACGTGATGGAAAAAAAATTAATTAAACTGTTGAGAAATATCACAGCATTGCTGCCTGTGTGTTTGCATAGGCAGGGAGACACAAGGAGCTTGTAAAGGGTTCTTGCATATAAATGTTGAAATAGAAAATACGTGTCCTTACAGTGAAAGCATCAGAGAAGGGAGAGACAGGGGCTGACTGGGATGGCAGGAGTTCTGTTCAGTGAACAAATGCCTTAGTGCTTGTTAACAGACAGGGATAGCAGATGTTAGAATACTGAAAATGGTGTTTTGGCAATGACAGAGTTTGGTTTCCTGCTGGTTGGTACTAACCTAGAAAGGACAGTTCTGTTTCAGCATTTCAACTGAGCTGCATTGGTACCAGTGCCATCCTCTCCTCATCCTCTCAGGCTTTCTGACTGTCCTCTCTCATAGGAATACTCCCACATCCAACCTTGTCTCACCAAGGCCAAGTAAACAGAATTTGTGTGCAAGTCTGTTACTCTTTCTTGATACTTTTTTGTCGATTTGCATTTCTTATCTTCCATGTATTAAAAAAAAAAAAAATCTGTTAATTGAAGAAAATAAAAGAAAAATGGAGAATAATTTTTAAGTGAACATAATGTTTTGTTGTTTTTTTTTCAATTATTGAGAAGACCATAATAGAAAGCCTGATCTTCTTGCCAACAATTTAACTGTGGGTACAAAACTGTGTTTGCAGTGGAGTAGTGTTGGGTAGTGCAGTGAAGTAGTTCTTATCCAAGGGGGTGATATTACAGCAAAAGAGTGTTTGCATCAAAGGGCATTTTGTCATAAAACTCAGTGCTATCCATATGAGCAGCAGTTCATAATAAAAAGTAATGGGTGTATAAAGTATTTAAAACATGTATTGATTTTGAAATGGGTCATGAACAAATATATGGGAAGGTATGTTCAGCTTCACAACAATTCTGTAATGTGAAATGGAATTAATTTAGCTGCACATGAAGCCACGTCACCAGGACAGGAAGTGAAGAACACCATGTTCATCTGAAATTTAGGTTCCCAGCTCTGGTTCCCAGGGATCCCAAATACAGATTGGGCAGTGCTTTTGGTGCAGGTCAGGTGTCTTAACCTCTGCAGCTTTTTTTTAGGCAGGTGGATGCAAATCTTTTTCTTGTTGCCCTTAATCTGATGGGCTTGAGTTGGATGCCACAGACCTCTCTTTTTTCCCAGGAAAACTGGCCAGTTTAGGCATGTGGAGTGCAAGCCCAGAGCATCAAGATCTAACCCAGGAGTTTTCATCTGAAAATAGGCTTATGAGGGAGCCAGAAACACCCAGAGAGAGCAAAATTGGCACCTCTATTCTGAAAACAGGGTCCTAAAGAGTAATGCTAACTGTCTGAACAAAGTATCAGAAAAATAACAAAGCTGGCAATGAGAGTTGTTATCTAAATTCCTTAATAGCAAACTTCCAGACTTGCAACGCTCCACTCAGCTTGCTCTTAGACAGATTTTTTTGCTGCTTTAAAACAGCTCATAGTCATATTAAAAGATTGTTTAATTTTTCCAAGAGTTGTTACTGGGTTCAAAAATTTTTGAACTATTTTACGGCAAAGTGGACTTATTTTCAATCCCAAGCTATGGCAGAGACCAGATGTGTTCCCTTGAGAATATTTTTGCCAAACTCCAAACAGACAAACCAATCCCTCAAAACCCAAGAGTTTCCAGGGTTGAATGATTGTATTTTTCTCTTTGTCTCACTAAAAGAAGGCCTGCAGTTTCAGGGGGAGGGCCAGGGGTGGGAACACACCGTTACTGGTTTACTCTGTCCTCGGCACATCCAGTCCTGTAAAACACTTTCCTACTTTCAGCCCACTTAGAAGCGTAGTACACATCTCCTCCAACGCACTCAGCTAATGCACCATTAGCCACTGGCATAACTACTGAGCAGTTGCTGAAGTGCTCTGAGAATATTATATCCTACAATATTTGCTCTGCCAAGGCTTTTGCAGATTCAGTTTGTGCCTTTCAAGCCGCTCAGCAAAGGGAAAGACACCACCCTTGTTACATGCAGAACTTTTTATGTCTCAGAGAGCAGAAGCGACTCTGGCTCTCGAGGGACTCATTCTGTCAAACACACACCCCACCATTACCATTTTGATATCACTACTATGGTGCTGATTAGAGTTTTTAAGCAACTCTGGTGGTTTTAGCATCTGTGACAGGGAATTTAATTGGTGCAGCAGTGGTGTGTAAAGCAGCTGAAGTGTCCCCAAGGGACTGCCTGGCTCCCAGCTCTCTGTGAAGATAGGAGGGGATCCTCAACAGCTTGTCCACAGTAGCTGATGATCTTATCCCTTATGTTCATGTTTTGCCAAGGCTTATTGCTGTGGGCAAACATGATGTTTCAGCTTCAGCTGAGCCTTGTGAACAGCGTACTTCTTTGAGCTACTCATGTCTGAAGGAAAGCTTGTGAAAGGTTTAGCTAAGGACTAAAGTACAGGGCAGAAAATACAGAGCCAGGAATATGGCAGCCACCTGACAAAAGTGCACTAATCCAGTTCAAGTAGTTTGGCCCTGAAAGCACAGCTGTAATGTCAGATCAGCTCCCATCAGCTGAGGGGGAGCAGCATGGTGCTGCTGCATGACCCAGCAAGATTCTGCCCTTATTCCAAGGACTTTGTGTCAGGAATAAGGCTGTGATTCCAAACCTGTTGCTGGCTGCATGGTTCAGACATTATTGTAAATGTAAAATAAGTATAGAAATCACTTTTTAAAGAGAAAAAAAAAATATTCAGGTCAGCTGTAGAATGTTTCTGCTCGTATTTATTCCATTCTGATTTTTCTGAAACCATTCAAAAGTGATTTTTCCCATCCATGAAAAGGTTTTGCTTTGGATCAGCTGCTTTTTTCACATCCTTGGCTTTACCAAATCATCAGGTCTTGAGGGCATTGCCCAGTGAGAACATCTGAATGGAGAGGGTGAGCTCATACACACCATAGAAAGCTCAAGACCAATTCCCAGGTAAATAACACTGACAATTTCCCATTACTATGCTTTTTCACCACAGGGGATTTATGTGAATTTTCTCTGACTGTGCAATCAAGTAAAACCTGCAGTCTTGAGCACTTGGTTAATATTGCCTCTTTGGCACATCATATAGATAAGTAAAATTTTTTGCTTAACAGTTCATGTCCCAGCATTATACTCTCACTTATGAAAGTATTTGTAATGTGCCTCTTAAGCAATTACTATTCAGTTGATGAGATCAAGATAAATTACAGCTCTCTGTGTCTTAAATTTTGTTTCCACAAAAAATAAGAGGGCTGAATAATCTTTTCAGAGTTCTAGCTCAGCTTCCATTGCTCTTCTTTCTAACCAAGTATTTTAGCAAATACTATAATCAAGAAAATACAGGTGGTTTGCACAGTGCAGCCTCTTATATTATCGCATCTGCTTTATGGATAATGAATGCTGATGGGGCCTACAGGCTGTTAGACCCACAGCTATTTCTGTGCCCTGGCTTTGTAAGTGCTTTTGGAGTTGCTTGCACACCCTTTCCTGACATGAGATGTGTTCTCTTCTCCAGGAAAGAATGAATCACACAAAGAGAGTCTCCTGATGTTCTTCATTGCATCTTTCTTTACTGTTTTACTGTAGTAAAACAGTGAAGCAAGCATCTCAAAGATGGCAAGGAATTCAAATGAGAGACTTCTTCAGATTGAAAAATCAATGTTGCAATGAACAAATTTCAGAATATTTTCTCGCATAAATGAGAAAATTTTTTTCTCTACATTTTTTTTTTTAGAAATATGATGCTCATAGCCTTTCCGTCTTATGTTTGAATTTCCAGAAAAAGAGGAAATTTGGAAAGCTGTAATGTTCAAGCATGACTCTGAATAACTTGACAACCTGAACCTCAAAAACCATGAAATAAAGCAAGATCTTGGTGGGTTTCTTCTGTCCTTTTATTTTTTTTTTTTTTTTTCCTAATTCAAGATGGCCTCATTTCTCAGCAGCCTTAGGATTTGTGATAGCCTGGCTTTTGATGTCTGTCTCCTCCATCCAGTAATTTTCTTCATGCCATGGTTATTCCTCTGTGGAACTACTACTCTAATATGTGATGAACAGATAAACTTCAGTACTAATCATCAAGACCTAAAATTCTTCACTGCAAATCATTCCNTGCCATGGTTATTCCTGTGTGGAGCTACTACTCTAATACGTGATGAACACATACTAATCATCAAGACCTGAAATTCTTCACTGCAAATCATTCCTGCTCTCTCTGCCAGCAATGAAGCCACACAGTCCCTTTGTCTCTCTTACTGAAGCAAAAATAGGGCACTTTACAAGATGGTGCTCAGCTCCATCAACCCTGGCTCAGGAGTAGAACAATATGACCTCAGTCAAGGAACTCTCTAAATCATCCTGCAGCAGAAACAAAGTTCTTGTAGTTCCAGTTGAGTGTCTGAAATCTAATCACCACACTCTTTGGCAGATTTTTGTCAGGTCTTTGGCAGATTGGCTTGTTTAATATTCTGTGTTCCTTCTTCCCTCATGGCATGTCTTGTCTTCCTGTCTGGAATTACTCTGGGGACACTTTTTCACTCTCTACAACTTCCTGAAAGGAGATCGTAGCCAGGTGTGTTTTGTCCTCTTCTCCCAGGACAAGAGGACATAACCTCAAGCTGCACCAGTGGAGGGTCAGGTTAGACACCAGGAAGAATTTCTTCACCAAAAACAGTATCAAGCACTGGAAGGGCTGCTCAGGGAAGTGGTGAGTCACAATCACTTGAATTATCCAAGAAATTATTTGATGAGGCACTTAGTGCTGTGGTTTAGTTGATACGGTGGTGTTTGGGTGAATGTTGGACTCAATGGTCTTGGAGATCTTTTCCAATCTTAGTGATTCTCTGAATCTATGATACTTGCCTCTGTGCCATGCTTCCCATCCTATTGTTCCCACTTCCTAGGCCAGGATATGGTGCTCAGCCCCCACAGTATGAGGCACCATAGTAGATCTGTGGGATCAGGGCAGGATCAATGGGTGAGCAAATTTGCCCTGCACTGGTTCCTCCCACCTCTGTCTGAAGGATCTGATGTTGGCTGCTCTTAAAAAGACAGGATGAGCTAGATGAATGCAGGCTGACATATCCTGTGTTCACAGACAACATTGTCTGTTAATGAACAAAGCAGGATCTGCTGTTTGCTCACTTTTCACAATGATTTATCATTTGGGGATGCATTTTTCATGGAGAATAAAAAAAAATTTGAAAACACCTGAGGCATTTAGACAGGCTCAAAGCTCCAAAAAAGCCTTTTTTACTTAGATGTTCTGCTAGCTGAATTAAATAGAGCGATAAAGGTAATAGATATTAATTCGTACCACAGGGTGTGCATGCCAGATTGCCTCCAGGTATTTAGGGAAAAATGCAAAATTCAGTTAAATCCAAACTCACTTTTGTAGAGGCAATTCGTATGCCAGAATGCCACAGATAACAAATCAAAAGTGAAAGACTTGATGGTAGTTAAAGAGGGTGTTTTTTGCTGTGTACTTGCAGTGTGTTTGAGGGGGTTGTGATCGGAGTGCCATATAACATTAGAAAGAAAATTGATCTTCTAACCTTTCTGAGGCTTTAGCACTGTTTACACCCCTCTGAATCAGGTGTCTGTTGTATGGACCAGGTATGTGCTGATGCCATTGCTCCTTCTGGAAAGAGGGGGGTGATGCCTCTTCTGAAGGATGAGCTAGTGCCCAGACAAGCTCCAGTCATGTATTCTGGAGGAGGATGGCTGCTTTTCATTGCAGGGACAGTGTACTAATCCTACTGGTATTCCTCTGCTCCAAAATCCTCTCTTCCATTTCACTGTGATTTATCCTAAGCTGGTTTTGTCCCCAGGTCAGGCACTCAAGCAAAGGGTTTGCAGCCCAGGTTGCCACCGGAATGTGATGAGCAGAATTTGGCAAAGTCATCATCACACATCAAAAGTAATCCTGCCAACTGGATTTGTCCTCAGTTTCTTTTGTATCCTGGAGGGTCAGGTCAAAATCACTGAAGTTCCAAAGTGCCTTAAGGAATCCTGGGTTTAAGCTGTGTTGGTTTGGAAACAGTGCAAGACCCCCATCCTTGTGGAGCATCAGCCTGATGTTGGGTTAGAGGGTTTGTTTTGAGTTTTGTTGTTCTGAGAGAGTTTGGGAACTGCTTGAAGTACATACATTGCCCAGGCCAGATCAAGGTGCTTTATTATGTGTGCACTGTGAGAGCAAATATCAACATTTCTTTATAAGGTAAAAAAAACAGATGATTTTTACTTGATGAAATTGCTTCCAGCAGTAGGACAGTGGAGATGCAGGTAAAAGCAATGTTGTATTTTGGACATGACTGCATGAGGAAAACGGAGAGCAAGAACATAAAGGCACAAAGTTTTAGGACTAAGACCGCTAACACAAATTGAAAAAAATGAATATTTCATACCATAGGACGTCAGCTCAGATATAAAAATAAGGATATGGCAATGGCATCCCTTCCTTCAAATGTGTCATCTTTACCTCTCTGGTAATGTCAACAAACTCTCTGAGGGTGCACAAAAGAATGTGAAAAATCAAAATATTGCATCAACGTTGTTTTAAGTACAACTTTTTGGAGTTGCAATAGAATTTCATCCCAATGAAGCAGAAAAAACCAGCCAAATCAGTTAAACCAGTGGCATACAACCATTCACTTGAAAATGGGAACCCACCTGCTGATTCTACTTAACCATGAAATATCTTTGGAGAAATTGGGAGATCTGGATTTCATAAAAGGAGTCAAGGAGGGCTGTAAATAAAGCTCTGCATGGAGACATAAACAGTGCCTGGTTGACAAGAATTTGTTTCACCTTAAGCTCATCTGCAAAAGACTTTTGGCTTAGTAGAGAGTTATGAGAAAGTGTGAGGAAAAGGGACTGACTGATCCTGGGAGAAACTGAATGAACATCTATCCTTTTCAGCAGGGACTGTCTTTCTCTTTCTTACTAGCTAGGTGATAATTAAATACATCTATGCAGAAGGAAACATCTATCTCCCTGAATAAGAGAGGACTTGAAGTCCTGGGAATTCCTGAAAGTGTTAAACAACCTTAATGTGACACAAAGCCATTTTTAGCTTGTCTGTATCTATGGCAGGAATAAACTTCGAGCACTTATTTTGGATTTCCTAAAAATTATATTCTTGCAGTTATTCAGAGCTCTCGAAAGGATAAGAACCGAAGGTCAGGATGACCAAAAGTTCAGAGTGTCCTGAAGGGATGAATAGGGATGTTACAAGTGTGTCTAGGGATGGTGGTTTATTGGCAATGAAAATAATGGTAGGGGATGTCTTAGCTGGCACACAAGAAAGAATATTCTGTGCTGTGACAAAAGCTTGTGGGGACAGCCCCAGCTGAAAGCCACATAACAGCTGTCACTCTGCATGTCTGGCTGGCTGACTTTCTCAAGACTGAATTAAACAGCCCTTGCCCTTTCTTCCATTTCTAAGCAGCACGAATATTTATGTGGCAGCTTTCAGACTCATCTCCTGCAGCAGGGGTAGCCTGTAGGCAGGCTCACTGTCCTGGGGGAGTGCTCTTCACCCCAGCAGCAGCTCCTGCACCAGAGGGAGAACAGCCCCCATGCTCAGGACAGTGTGCTGAGGCAAGGTGAAATGCAAATGGTAACCCCTCAGCATGTTTGTGCCTCTTGACCTGCCAGTGCATTCCAACAGCAGAGCTTCCTAAGCCAGATGCTAACTCAGGATTTCAGGTGGGTGACCTGCAGGTCATAACCTAGATGTGTGTGTTTTTCAGAAACACCTTTTGTATGCTCCTGTTTGGTAGGCTGGCAGGCTCTCTTTTATTGCTACAAATTGCTTTTATCATGTTTTGTTTCAGTTGTTCTGTCCTGCCAGGAAGTTTTTCTCACCTGGCTCGGGAGAGACAGGAACTCTGTTTGAAACATTCTGTGACAAACATGCAAATAACCCCATCCAGGCTTGGATGCAAATTTTCATTTCTCAAAAAGGCAATCTTCTTTCAAACTGGGGCTTTTGCTCTGTCCTTGAAAGAGACAGGAGCTAGTTGCAGGATGCAGATCTGTAGGAAAGTTTTCAACATCCTGCTGTGTGATGGCCTATACCTTGGATTTGATTTCAGGTCACTTTCTAGCACTGGGTATTTAATTTCTCATCTGTCCTATGAGTCCTACTTTACTTTACAATTGTTGATGCCTCTGAAAGCTCCTGCCAACAGTTTGCCATCTGTTTTAAACTAAAACCATTTAGTTTCTCTTGATGTGAGACAAAACCATCTGATACAAAAATATGATCGGTAGGTGGCCAGCTTATCACTTTTTAATGTACATGAAAACTCACAAACAGTATGCAGGGACTTTGGTAATGTTCACCATCCATAGATCCTTCCAGAGAGCCTCATTCAAGGCTAAGTGCAGCCATCTCCTAGATGTGCAGGATTATGACTCCTCTTCAGCTCCAGAGACTGTTCTTTCATCATCACCACTGTTCATTTAAAATATGTGTGAAACTGTGAGAAAACTTTGTTGACCAATTTGAAAGGATTCAAACTTTTCTTAATTTATGAGTCTTTAAAATGTTTGTGCTTTGTGCTCCTGGATGTTCCTTAAGTGCCCCTGGTGTGAGTGAAGAGGGAAATGACTGCTCATTATGTCTCTTATGAGAGAAATAAGGACTGTCAGGTGAAAATAGCAGGAGATGGATTAAAAACAAGAGGTAGTTCTTGTGTGTGGCACTCTTGGCCAAATCTTGGCTGCAAATAATTTAGGGGATTCAAGTGGAAAAGTTAATGAAGAGAACAACACTGTGAGGCTTTCTTAGATGTAAAACCAACACCTGTCTCAGGAAGCTGGAGGATGGGAAGCACATGACAGAAATCCTGCTGTATGTTTGACTTCAGATATTCCTCCCAAGAATATCTCTTCTGGCCACTCTCAGGACCCAGAGGTCTTTAGTCAGCACTAGCACAGACTAGAGACATGGGGTGAGATGTTGCAGAAATTACTGTGGTGTACCTTTCCTATCATCAGGGGGAAAAAGTTTTCCTTCTAATGAAGTGACAGTGACTGTCATGTGACAGAGAAATACTCTCCAAGCCTGTTTAGACTGCAAGCAGCCTTGTTTTCAAAAGCGCCTTTCGTTTCTTCAGGCCATTTTCTCAATTTACAGATCTAAACTGGAGGCACCAGTGAATTACTTTATATCAAAAATACACATTTCAGTTGAGATGAATCAACATGAGGCAAAAGAGAAATCAATAATGGTGCATCAAAAGAGCCAAAATCTGTAGGAACTCTCTTTGGTAATGGTGCTGGGTTTTAGCTCAAGTAGTGGCTCACCAACTGAACATTCCAGCAGTGGGTGAAAAGGCCACAAAGCAGATTTTAAATGAATTAATTTTGCTGTACCTCTTATGTAGGACTACCTGCTGGTACAGCTGGAACAAGAGGCAGGACCAAAGCAGAATGTGAGAGTTAGCAAAGGGCAGCTGTGGATGGATGAGGGAAATTTAGGAGGCAGTGGCAGGACCTGGGATGGAAGATAAGGAAGCAAGAAGAGCAACAGCCTAGAAATTTACAGAGAAACAGAAATTATGCTTATTCAGAAAAAGAATATGTCCTGGAAGAGTAGCTGTATAAGAGAAGAGGCAGATGAGTCTGTAGCCTGTTGCATTGTGCTAAAATGGAAAGGCCACAGTTGCAAGCCCTGGTCCCTTAGGAACCAGGTCAGACCTGTGGTTCAGCAAGATACTGACCTTTATGTTTCCACTGTCCTTTTTAAAGTGATCTAATGACTTCAGGGAGTATTTGTCAAGAGTTATCATTGGGGGGATTTAGCAGTACACAGCTCAGTTCCTCTCAAAGACATTTATTCTCCCAAATTAAGCTCTCTTGAAATCTCCCTAGTAACCATTATTTGTAATACAGCCCAATTCTAACAGTTGCATCTTAATTTTTCCCTTTCATTTATGAAATATTAGTGATCATTTTAGCTGCTTGAAAGATAAAGGACAATGGTACAAATCATATTTCTTCCAGCTTGCTTTTTTATAATTTTCCCCAGCCGGGCTTTTTCATCATTCCTGAAATGTAACTGAACAAGTGATAGAGAGAAGGAAACAAAGGAAAATCAAAGCTGTGTTTGATCAGTATTGGAGTATGTATAAATCCTAAACCAAATGCTTCTGGCAGCTTCCAAAAAAGGAATACAAAGAAAGAAATTGTATAAGGGGAGAGTCATCTGCAGATCACTGTTAACAATAATTAACAATGTACAAAACAAGGGATTCTCATGGGAATATGCATCTTCCAAAGATAAGGTAATGGTGTTGTAGCTCTAAGTGATTACAGGAATTGATGCCTTGATCACAGCACTTCAGATAAGGCACTGACAAATCAGTGCTGCCACTGGCACTTAGGAGAAAGAGGAGCAATTGGTGCAGTTTTTGGGACCATTCTCAGTGTACAGATCCTGCACAAATGCGAAGTCGATAAAAAGTTTTCTAATCCAACCCAAAACATGCTGGGGGAAAATGGGAGTGCCTGTGCAGGACAGGGACCTTGCCTTGTTTTATTGTAGCTTCCACCTAGAAAAATTGAGAACTGAATTGAATCAGACAATACTGTGACTGTACCCACAAGCTTTTAATTTAAGAACAGTATATAGACTCTAAAAGAAGAGACAAGCACTTCCCAAAGGAGCCTGGGTGGCATTAGAGGTCAGGATTGAAAATGTTTTAGCTTGAAACCTCAAATACCACCCCACTAGGAAGCAAACGGAAGCTTTTTTGTACACTCAGGGAAACTTTTTTTAAAGGGAAATTTTGTTTTAAAACAGAGAGAAATTTTTTACTGGATTTGGGGCTCCAAGTTTCTTGTATTTTTCCAAGACATAATATTTTAATCAGCCTGGTGGCTACACCTTACTTTGCTGGGTTTCCTCTTTAGAAAGGGGACATATCTTTCCTTACATCTATGCAGAACTGGCCAGACTTTCAGCTGTCTGCACTTCACATGTCCTTTGGTCTGGTTATCTCATTTCATTTCAGATGAAGCTCAGGCCTAGTACAACCCTATACAATCCCTATAGAGAGGCTCACAGATGACACTGTGTGAGTGGAAACACAGATTGATTCAATGTAAATACGGTCCATAAAATTCATATTGATAACCACTTTAATGTGAGCTAGATTATTTTCCCTGCATGTAATTTGGAAGAGCCAGTTCTGCAATACCTTTTCATTCATTCTCCTACAGTAGATGGAAAAATAGTTTGTTCTGATGATTGCAGTGTGAAAGACTTTTTCCAGTAGGTTTTACATGTAATCTCTCCAGATGGCCACTGTTAGCAAAGGGGAGTAAAGTAGGAGCCCTCTCAGGATGTGAAGTTCAACTCTTGCCAGCTGGGTTTTCAAAGCACAGACTGATCCCAAGATCACCCACCTTTGCCTTGACACACTTTGTGCTGCACCTCTAAAGCTTGTCATCCACAGTTGTCATGCCTGACCTGTACCTGCTGTACATTCAGTATGGAAACAGCTTCCTAAAAAACTCAAGGAATGAAAAAAACCACCCCAATTTTCTCATCATAACCACATTACAAATGAACAGTTTTGCTGAGGGCATTTGATGAAAACTTCACTCTTAAGCTCATATTCTTCCCTTCCTAACACTGAGATCATACTGAAGACTTTTTTTTAAATTGCTTTAAGCTTTAGGAAAAAGAAAAGGATGAAAACATGAAGTATATGGCCATAAGCCTTAACTGTGCTTTCTTGTTCATACACATTCATGACACAAGTTTTTCAGAAAGGCAGAGAGGCAGTGTGTGGTTCAGGATATTCCACCTAAGCAAAATCAGGACACTTCTGAAAGATTTCCATTTGGTACTTAGGAACTGAATTGCAAGTAGTAATTAGCCAGGAAAAAAGACTGAAGTTTAGGCGGCTGCTTCTAGTCAGATAAAAGTTAAGCACATGCTTGGATTTAATGGGATACCTTGAAAAACCCACTTGTGTCAGCATGAATGCTTATATTATGCATATATTTACATTTAAGAATATATTTTCTGTGGAACAGAAAACTTCAAGAAGTTCTTTTAAATAAATTGTGATCCCATGAAGAAATAAAAGTTCTCCATGAGATAAAAGTGATTAAAATCCCCATGTGTTTAGATTTGCTGCTAAGGCAGAAAACTGCCTTTCTGCAGTGTCACCACTACATTGAATGCTTAAAATCCCATCTAATCACCTTAATTTTCAAAATGTCTGCAAAAGTATTGTAGTGAAGACACGTGGGAGGAAGATCTGGTCAGATGAACACTCAGTTTTCACTTTACACAGAATTTGAAGCAAACACTTTTTGGAGGTATGCAGCACAAGGATAAGAAACAATGTTTTACAGACTGCAGCAAAGGCTGATTATTAATGGATGTAACAAAAAGAGTCCTTGCAGTGAGAGCAGCTGAAAACTCGAGCAAGTTGTGGAATCTCCATCTTTGGAAAATTTTGAAACTAATCTTTGTCAGAGAAGACAAAACACTGCACAATCTCATTTGATAGAGCTGTGCTTTGAAAAAATTTGAACCCAAGGCCTCCAGAGAGCCTTTCCAACCTGCGTTATTCGGTGAATGAGGTGTTAACATCCAGTAAGTAAGAGAGAACCGAGTGAAGGAATGTAAGATAATGCAGTAGGAGTGAATAAAATTGAGGATGAGTTGCTGTGAAGGTGGTGGATTGATGGCCATAGTCTTCATTATTGAGAAGAGCATGAGATACCTGAAATGATCCCCTTTGTGAGGAGTTTGGGTTCCGAAACTGTGCAGTATGGGCCAGGTGGGGTTTTCTGAAGTATTTTGATGTCTTTTGTTGGGATTCATGGCAAGAGGCCCCTCTGCCTCTGGGTCTTTCAAATGTCTTTAAATGTATTTGGGACTCATTATTCAGATGGGGACTGCTGGAATCTACCTTGCTCTTTGACTCAGATACTGGCAAAGCATAACATGAAGTGTTAAAGTAAACTCAAGATTGCTGACTTTGATTCTCCAACATGAGGTCACACACAACTGAATCGATATTAAGGATGAGTCCAGAGCAAACTTTCACCGCCAGCAGAGGTGTTTCCCATGATCATTCTGAAATGCTTTTAGGAATGGCCCAAATCTGATTGAAGTAAAAAAAAAATAAAAAAAATTACAGTAAGCTGTAAAATGTTGAGTAATGGTAGGAAATAATTTTAAGAATCTCACTTGAAGCTTCTATTTTGCTACCAGTGAGTTAAACAAGAAAAATATTGGCAGTATATCCAAAAACTGAGAACAAAATTTTGGTCTGACCTTATTCACAAGCCTTTTGATCTACTTAGTTGTAGACCAAATCTATACAGGTGTCCATGAAAAGCTGGTTTTGAAATAAATCCATCAAATAAACCATCCCAACATGAGCATAACTATCCAGTATTGCGTCATCCAGTTGGGGAAACAGAAGCTGAACTGTGTTACCATGGAAACTGTTCTCTGTTTGACTACACACTTGGGAGGATCACACTTTGAAAAAGACTCCTTGCATCATTTTTGGCCCAAACAATCCTCTCTTTTCCTGTTTTAAAAAGGGAAGTCCTTATATTTAATGCAAATATGTCAAGGGAAAAGCTGATGCTACCCTTCTAAAGCGTCCTCAACATCACACTGGGTAGGCTTGGACATAATTAATTGCAAGTGGAATGTGAAGGAATGGCATGCCAAAAATCTTTAACATGATTTCTAATCATGCCTTATGCCAATGTCTCAGTCCTGCCAGTGTAAGCTAATGATCCTAGGGATGGGATTTGATGTACTCTGGCACCTGAAAGAAACTGTCAGTAGTTTTTGGAAATAAAAATGTGAGAATTCTTAATAGAATTTACCAACTCCAGGATATCACTTGCTGAAGGCTGTTTGACAACACAAATCAGTGTGCACTCCAGGAGAGAACGCTAGCCTTATCCAGAGAGGAGATGAAACATCCAACTCCCAGACACATCCCCACCTGTGTTTTACTGTGAGCAAACTTTCTTCCTTTTTTTTCCCTCTCTCTTACAGCAGTCCATCCTCTTGCTCACTTGAGCAGCTGAATGGTAAGATTCCTACCAAAACTGTGTGCCTGGATGAAATAGTCATGGTCTGACCCATGCAGACAGGTTATTGAATCTGAAAATCTGCTCATTCAAGTGGACATGCCAGGTAGCAGAGAGCAACAGAGTGGCTTTGAAGTCAGGATGAGGGCCTGGATCAGAACTAACTTCTCTGGAGATCTAATCCCTGTACTGCACAGGTCTGGGAGACAGGTCAGGATTCAAACACCCTGCCAAAAAATGGGGTTGGTGTTACTGCAGGGGAAGCCATGTGTGTGTTCAAAACCACATTTATCTTCCTTTTTGCTTAATATTGTGGCTCTGTGTTTAGTCCAGCAACGATGACATATCCCAATATTTGAGCAACTGGGAAGCCCTGGAAGGACCCAAGTATCACTTGCCAGAAGAACACCTTGAGCTTGAACTGACTCAAGGCTGCATACAAAGATAACATATACATTAGATATGTCTGCCTTGCAAGCCATCAACTTCTTTTCAGCATAGCTGTCACCACTATGTACACCAGAAAAAAATAGTAATTCTCATCAGTTGCATGTGAGTTCCGGAAGGTTTTCTTACTCTGGTTTCTCCCCCAGTCTCTGTCACAAGCAGCTCCACATTTTGTGAGCTAACTCCTAAACTTTAGTTCCAGCTCCAGCAGTGACAGCTCCTGGGGAAGTGGGAGCCACTATCACAGTGGTAAGCCAGCACCAAGAAAGGCAGGCGCCCTCTGCACTGCCATGGCAACTCAGGGGGACTCCAGTAAACCACATTTCCTCTCACCCTACCTCCCATCTTGTCTACACCTACGCCAAATTGGGAATCTCTCCCCAGTTAAAAAGACATAGCCCTTTTTTCCCAGGGCTATGTGAATACAGATGCTAGCATCTAATAAAATTACAAAGAAAGAGATAGTTGATGCACAACTGATAATAACAAGAACTGGAACAGAGCACTACAATGAGAAGAGCCATATCTAGTTCAACTTCCAAAGCTTAAAGAATTCTGAATATATCAGAGTGTGAGCCATCACCTGGCTTACCCTTGATAACACCAGCAAGATACCCAGAGAGTTCACCTCGCTGCCTGATAGGCCAGACTGGTGAAAATAGATGTCCAGGTTTCTATGTGTGAATATGTGTGGCTACGTTCTCTCCTGGTGTGCAGCCAGCCTGAGACCTCCCCTCACTGAGCACCACACGGCCCCTGGGGCACAGGCTCCCAGCTGCACCCTGGGGAGCCACTGTTTTGTGCCCCATACTGCCCCAGTTACTTATGTCACTAATCCTACTGCTGGGACAGCAATTAAGCTCTGAAGAAGAAATTTCTGTGAAGAGCTCATGGTAAAATCTGAAAAGGAATATGAGTGCTGCTTCTTGCCTCCATTCCCTTCCCATCCTTGCTGTCTTCTGGCTTCTTGCCATCTTGATGGCTGCTGTGCCCAGGCTTTCTGTACAACCACAATGTAGCCTGACTGTCCCTCTCACTGCAGGGGCACTCGACAAAAGGGTGTGTTTTAGGCAAGTCCATGCATTCAGACAACCAGGAGGTGTCTGGTTCCTTACTCATCTACAGTACTGCTCCTTTGTGTGTGACTTTCAGCATTGTATCTTCTTGACTTCGATTCAGCAGAGCACTTAAACACTAGGTCAGCATTTGGTTTTGCAGCTGAAACTTGTTTTATTTTTATATATTCTTTTTTTAAAAACCCCAGAGATCTATTTGGCAATACAGAAATATTTCAAAAAAATTTTCTCAGGTTTGCCGAATTGTTCCTGTAAAAATAAAGTAGAAAAAAACTTTTTAACCAATGTCTATTTTCTAATTTTTCTATTTAGAAGAATTATTTCTGATAGAATAAGAGGAAAAAGTCTAGCAGAATGTCCTGCATGGAACATCGGGAGGTAGCTGTCCCCAAACAAGGAAGAAGGCAACTCTGGCTAACTCTGAGGTTTCCCCAAAATTACATTTTTGCAGCTTTTTTTCCATGATGATAAAAACATACAAGAGTATGTCATCCTATTATCTGGTAGGATATTAAAAAGTCCTGAAAAATATCACAGGTAAATTTTTTTCAAAGAAGTTTCCTCCAAATGTATCTGAAAAAAACCATTTTTTACATCTGGCTGTTTTCTAAGGCACATGTAAAAGTATTCTTTTCAAAATCTCTCCTTCAGCCCTAAAAGAATGAACTAACCACTCAGCCAGTATCAGAGCTACTTGTACACAGCAGAAGAACACTAAATTAACCATTTGCTCTTTTGAAATCACGAGTAACAGCCTTACCAATACTTCTTAGGCTTGATAAAAAATGTATTTTCAATTTAAATTGCATCTCTGCTCATTATCTCATTTCTCCTCATTGTCACTGTGCAACAGATATTTTGCCTGTTGAGGCAAATCCATCAACTCCTGGTGCTGCTCATCTTCACCCTCATTCACCACGCTCACAGTGACTCAGTACTGAGTTACCCTGAATGTAAACAAAGTGCCTTCAATCCCGTGTGTTGATGAATTTCTCTGATATGCTGATGATGTGTTATCTTTCTAGTCACTGTGGCAAGTCACATGATTTTATGTGCTGTGTCTGTAATACCAGCCTGTTCCCACAAGCACTGATGACAGCCAGGAACAGGGAACCTGTTTGCATTAAATCAGGCGCGTGTTGAAGTCTGTCACGCCGAGTGACTCTGACTCTCAGTGCTCCCTTCTTCACTGAGCGGCTGTTTGAAAAATGATTGGTCTTGCCACCCATTGATATGGCAGGTGTTACACCACAATACATCAGTGAAGGGATTCCAGTTCTGCTGGTTTTACCATACGACAGTTTTCTGGTACCACAAAAAGTTTTTGGAGGGAAGTTCCTTGCCTTCAAAGTAGCTGTCAACCACAATGGCCCACATACCTTTTCTATTTTTGAGAAATATTTGTCCTGCATGGCTCTAATTTTGATGAACAGAAGAGGAAAGATCAAGCAAGCGGGAACACCAGGTGATGATGTTAACCTAGGAGGGTGAAGTCTAAATTCAGTCCTTGTTCCAGGAAATTTTTTTTGCAATTTAAATAAAAGACTTTGAATCAAATGCAGTACAGGAAGGATCCTTCTCTCTTTAATTTCAGGGTCCCTTTTGGTATGGCTCCAGGTAATATTCTCTATGCCCTGTGAGAAGCCTAAATTCTGCATGCAGACAGAACCCAAGAAGACTGAGCATGAGGTGGATGAGGAGACAACTGCAGCTAGCTACAGAGAAGTTTGGAATTTGTTGCTGGTCACTGGGTGATCTGTGCAGGGAGTAGGTGAGTATTAGTGGTAAGCTAATCAGTAGTCATAGAAAGGTTGTTCCTGTTTTTTAAAATCTTGACCTTCTTATTGTCTTCCAATTATTTTGATTTTCCTGGGCTGTGATTTCTGGGCATATTTTATACTGTAGAAAGTGTCTCTGTGCTGTCTCAGGTAGTTAGACCATGTTGTGCCCCAGCTTCCTGCATGCTCTGAAGCTCTTAGTTGTCATGTAGACTCTGTATCAGATTGCCTTTATACACTCTAGGGGTGGTACATGAATGAGTTAAAGACAACAGGGAAAATGATATTTTACATTCTAACAGGCTGTGAAATCCAAATCTACCATGAGAGAAACCATGAAGACTGAAAACTCGCAAAAACCTGGTTCCTTGACTCTCATGACTTCATCTTCAAAAAAAAAATTCTGTACCAGAATTTCAGTAGAAATTGTCATCAGATATATGATAACAGATTAATTTTTGCTGAATTCAGTCGCAAAGCACTGTGTTCCCCTGGGCTCAGTCTTGCTTTCTTGGCTTCCCTCAGATCTGTAGGAATTGGTTGAGACAAATGCATTTATCCGACTGTTCCCGGTCAGACCATGAGAGTGTGTATTAACAGAGGGTGTCATGTTAATCCTCGAGTAGTCTTTCCTCAGCGAGTGATAGCTCCAAATCAGATTATTGTACAAAAATGTAGTGCTTTGAAATGCTTCTCTACATGGCTTATATTAATTCCATTATAATGGACCACAGTCACACAATTGTGATGGTAATATTTTTCACTGCTGTTGAAGATAGCTTGGCACAGGCCCAGAAAAAATGTTTCTCCAGACACAAACAGATACCAGCTCTTACATTCCTGATAAGAATAAACATTCTACGCCTTTCCATGAAAACATAGCAGTGAAAGATTCTTGAGACAAACATTAGAAATGGCTGTAGGGTTGGAGGGGGGGGAGGGGTTTGGTTGTCTTTTTTTACATATGCAACACATCTTGTTGTACACAAGGATGCATTGAGTAAGGGTCACTGTCATAGGCATGTGAGGAGAAGAGGCCCAGATTGTGAATGAAAGCTCTCTTAATGCTGATAGAGGATGAGAAGACTGAAATAACTCATATGGTACCCAGTTAGGCTGAAATAATGTCAAAGGATTGTCAAGAGTCATCTTGACATTAGCAAGGGACAGAATCCCACTTATTGTGAGATACACTGAACTTCCATGAGACAGTGCATTCATAGTGTGTGCAGAAAATAACACAGTGCATTAAATTAAATGGAGATAAAAACACAAAACTTGCTTTTATATTAATATATGATAACGTGTCACTTCATATACTTAAATATTCTGTGACACTGGTGTCTTGTTTCAAAGCCTTTTCAAAATGAGGAAGCTGAGGCAAAGTGAAAATGAGATGACTTGTCCACAGTTGTTCAGTTGGTAATTTCAGGTCCCAGGTCACTGTTGGGACAATAAGCTTTCTTCTAAAAAAACCCAGGGTATTGCTTTGACGGACTGCCACAATTTTATTGAGCTCAAACATTAAAGGAAGGCATGCACACTCTGAGGGCACAAACCCAGGAAAGTCCATGTCCTAGATGGGGGGATGGGAGACATGAGCAGAGGTTGGGGCTTGGGTCTTTCAATTAATTGCTCAAACAAGGCATAGAAGGGTTGCATTGCACCAAAGGGCACAAGCAGAAGAGAGCAGATGCATGAGAGCTTTAGAATTAATTGAGCTGAAGTCTGTGATGACTGAATTATTCTCTGTCTAAAGTTGAAAGTATTTCCCAACCTTCCATTTGTGACTGCTTGCTATTGAGCTTACTAGCAAACTTGAAATACGTTAGAGAGAAAGCTAACCTCTTTTGTCATTGATTTAATCACCTGTCCAGCCTTACAGGTCCCCAACAGTTTGCAAAACAACAGTTTTCATCTCAAAACTTCTTTGGTCTTTTGCACATTGTCTCATTTTGGTTTATCTTTCAAGGATATTCCATGCCTGATTTGATTAAAGAGATTAAGGAGAATATGATAGGAAAAGATTAATTATTATTTTTCAGTGGAAAGGCTAGGCAATTAGCCTGATAAATCCAGGGGAACCTTGGGAATAACACAGAAGCAACTAAGGTTATCCATACTGAAGTCCATGGCTCCATATCTGCGGTGTGGTGTGTGTGAAAGCCAAGAACGCTGTGCAGACCCTGTGGGTAGGGTTTGAGACCAGACTGGGCTATGACAGTCACAATTCAGGCTACACCCATGTTCCATCAGCTCCTGCTGGAGGGATTAAGAAACCTCGGTTCCCAGAACTTTGCAGCCACACAACTTTACAGTGAAGATTCAGGAAATATGTGGTGGTGTACTGTCATTTGTCCTGGATATAGCACACTCAGCATGTTTATGCCACAGCTGAATATTTGTGTTTCAGTCTGGGCAAAGGGATAGCAGATTTCTGCTTACTCCTTTCATGCTATGAAGCTTTTATCCTGCCTTCACTGCTGCACAGTCAAGGTTAGGGCCAAGTAACATCACAGGAGTAGAGATGTTACCTTAACCTCTTTGTCCTTCAGTCCTTCTAAAAATGCAGGCCTGGAGGAGTAGGAGAAGAAGAAAAGCGTGATTTGATCCAAAAGATGATGCAAGACATGCATCTGTTTCCCTTAGGTTAATAGATGACAGCTTTTTTAGACTACATACATTACAGCAGAAATGGAGAGAGGTAATAACAAAAAAAATGGGGAACATTTTCTTTCTTTTGCTGCAATATCGTAATATTTTGTCTGAAATGCTGGATTTAGTGTTACTGTGATCAGGTACTGTATAACTGTACAGCTATACAAAAACTTCCATCAGTTGCTAGTGGCATCCATAGGAAAATAGTTAAGAACCTGTTTTCAGGGCTTTTAAAAATTTTTATTATTATATTTGTTAATCTGGAGAGAAAAGCCAGGCCATCTTCCTGCTTGGGCAGATTGGGAATGCTCTGAGTACCCTGCAATGAAAATTGCCACTCACACGCACTTTGATGTTCATCGTGCCTGCAGTCTGTAGGTTAATGTGTGTTTCTAAACCTCGCAGTAACAGAGGAGAGATGCAGCGTGAAAACACCACCGGGGGTCGGGGCCAGTGCTCAGGGAGGCGGTGGGGACAATGGATCGGCTCTGTGGGAGGGCACAGGGGGAAAGAACTCGGAGCTTTCTCCCTACTCTGTAAGTCCAAGCACGCTGGAGACTTTTCTGGGAGAGCTGCTGGGAGAGGCAGAGCGCCTCTGGTGAGCAGTCGGGGCTGCACACAGTCCTTTCCTTGTCGATTTTCTCCCAAAACTATGTTTCCTCGCTCTCTAAGTACAAGCACCTCGCGAAGCCTTTAGGAAATGGCAGCAGAAGGAAAGCTCGGTTCAGCACGAGATTTTGGGCTGACAGAATGAAATCGCCGAGGCGAGGCTGCAGCAGGCTGAGCGCAGCTCGGAGCGCAGGGGCGGGCGGACCCAGCCCAGGGACGCGCTGCTCAAGGGACTCCATCGGGCTGCGCTCAGCCAGGACCGAGCTCTGGAGAGGGAAAAAGACATCTGGGATACACCCTAGTGGTGGGATTTTGAATTCTTCCCTCCAGACCGCCGGAGGACCTGCACACATTTCTCTTCTGCTGACAGTCTGCATTTCAAGATTTACCTATATAAAGACAAAGACATGTACATACAGAACACCTTACTGGAAAAGGACTCTGCGAAAGAAACGAAAATCTTCATGGTCATTAATTTCTTTTAAAACTGTAGTTGACACTGGTTCCAGCAGCAAAACTGTGATATATTTACTTGAGGACTGTAAAAAAAAGTAGACATGTATTATTCAGTAATTGAATTGATTTTCAAAACCTTGAGAACCTCTAAGAATCTCGGAAGGTCAAATGCTTCTTCCATGATTGCAACTACCAAGTAGGGATTTTATGTTACTATNTGTGGCTCTCCTAATAATCTCGGAAGGTCAAATAATGCTTCTTCCATGATTGCAACTACCAAGTAGGGATTTTATGTTACTATTTTTTTATTCTTAAATGGTCATTGTTTTTCAGGGTACAAAACAAAAAAAAAAATTAAAAGCTACAATGAATGAAATCTTCTTCTATGAAATAGAATCATCTTTATGCCTAAACTGGGATAAAATTTATATATTTTGAATATTCTGACACATCAATTTGCAAATCCTTTGCAATTAAGTCTTCTCATAATGAATCTCTAATTTTTATCTCAGATTGGAAATATTTTTTTTTTTTTTCTTTTTGAGAAGAAAGCAACCTGAAGAAATGTTGGTTAAGGAATTTCAAAAACTATCAAGTATCTCTTTTTTCTCTTTGAAAGATTGAAAAATCCCAGCAATACAAGATATCTGAGGAGTGTGGGTTGTTTTCCCTTTGCTTTTTTCAGCAAAGAAAAGGCCCTTTAAAAGAAGTTATACTTATGGCTCTGTTTGTAACACTGAACAAGTATTCATATTTCAAAGTCTGGGTGGCTTTTCAATGTACCTACCTTTTGTTAAAATTACACCTTAGTGGGCATTGTTTCATAGCCCAGCTCTGTGTAAAATAATCCCCTTCTTCTAAATTATAATCCCTCTTTATTCTTTCATGACCTCTTTCAGGCACAAGGGATGAAGAGAGACACTTAATCTCATGAGTTTAGGTGATAGCGAACTTTCAAGTTGTGTCTAAGAGAGATTGATCAGGAGCTGTTAAGCAGTTCAGGAAAATACCCAACCAGACAAACAGAAAAACCCACACCCAGATACTGGATTCCCCTTCCACTTCTGGTGAATTGGGGAGTCTTTCTTACTGGTTGCTTTAATGTATTTTGCAGATCTTCCTATGTGGAGAGCGTTTATCATGCATTAGGGTTCCAGTGAGGCGTTTTTCTTGAATTTCACTGATTGTCATGACTATAATTTTTCAATGAGCTTCTGATTTTTTATTTTTTTTTTAGTTACTCCTGAATTTCTAATCAGAGAAAGAATGCAGGAATTAATCCAGTTCAAATCCAAACCTAAAAAGTCCTTCACATCTGCTTTGCAAAGAACGCGAGATGGTGTGGGTCAGGAAAAACATCACAGCCCCACCCAAACCAAACCCTTTGGGACAGATTTTACCAATGTCCTCATTGAGTATTCTTGGTGAAATTGGGAGAAGGATTTTCTAATTCAGAATCTGACCCCAAAAAGAGAAGTAAAGAGCAGCTCAAGCAATTCTGACATTAAAGGATGTCTCCTTGCATTTCATAGAGGTTCTTTAGATGTTACAGCAGATTAAATTGTATGTTCCCATAGTAACCACATTTTTCTTAGTAAATTTTGTTCCTGCATACATTTATTACCTTTTTGAGCTAAGTGCAATAATATTGAAATATATCATACCATTCAAGCTTAACTGAGGGAGAGGGTAACAAAAATAATTTTAAAAGATGTTCTAAAAACAAAGGGAGAAGAGGGCCAACAACAAGGCAATTTTAGGGATGGGCAGCTTAGACAAAAAGAATTAAACATATAAACTTATGTCATAAAGCACTGTAGACCTCCCATTCAGCATTTTTAATGTGCAAAAATGCCAAAGGATAGTGTGGGATCAGGATAAATCATTGGTTTTAGGAACAATGGGACTTCTTACTCTACGTTTGGTATGTACCAGCAGTAGATAGAAAGTAGCAAAGAATTCATGTGTTTTTGGACTTGGTAGGTCTGTTAAAAAGAATAATTCATTTATAGTTCTAAAGGAAAAGTAATGCAGGGCTTTTGTATCCTTCTTTTGGTATCTGGAGATCTTGGTATCTTTTTCAGTGCATTGTAGTGTCTAATAGCTGTAACGTGAGAGTAAAAGACAAGTTCCTTCTACTCAGTAGCCCCTAAGTAACATTGCAGGTCACTACTATAAAGCTGTTTTTCAGTTATTAATCTTTCCTCAACCTGTGGGATTTTATAGTGCTGGAAAAATATCTAAATAACTGTTAAAAATATTTTGCTTCTGTTTCATTTTTTATTTTCCCTTTGAACTCTGAGTTACCAAAGGCTTTTATATTATCCTACATGTCAGAACCAAAATGTGAAAATAAGATATGTTTTCTCTCATCAATAAGAAAATCTGAAAGCTTTGCTTTTTTTGCATTGAGTTTACTAACATTCTGTATTCCTCTAAATATTTCTCTGTTCAGTTGCAAGTGAACACAATGTAGAAGCTATGCCAGAATGCTTTCCTAAAGTATGAAAAACAAGGCAGTGACTTACAGATACTGACAAAATGGTACTCCATGTCTCCAAGCTCATAAACAACACAACTTTCTTTAAAATTTACATATCAATCGGAAAATAGCTCTACTTTTACCTGATGTAATCTATGAAATTAATCAGGTGAAGAATGCTCCATGCAGATTAGTGTGCTCTTCACCCCAGAAGATGCAAAATTAAACATGAGGTATTTAAATCTCATGTATTTGCTAGTGGAACATTACTTTATGATGTTTCATTAGAATAAGGCACAAGCATCAGTGATTTACGTTGCCCTAAATGGGATCTCCCATTTTCCTTGTTATCCTTCTCTGTGCTCATAACAGCACATCCCAACATCATGTGAGTGAGCCGAGGACATGACCTAGAACCACTCCACTTTTCTGAATTTTTTGTTAAATACAGGGTGCAGCAGGGCTGTCAGCTTTCCACACAGTTGCCCAGGAATTAGCAAGTGGTGCTTGGGACTAGGGAGATTAGAAAATGGGTAGGGTCACAAGGAATTGTCCCTCCTCGTCCTGGCTGGCAGACTGGTTTTGTGTGACATGCTACAAAACATCCCCAACAGTACCACTGAAAATGAGAAGTTCCAAGCTCTCAAGGACAGAGAAGCAGTTTGGAGCTTCTCTGGGGCAGACCAAACTCCTGCTACCTGGTTTTCTGTGGTAATTTCAATTACTTAAGTAAATATCTGTGGATGTAGATGTAAAAACCTTTGGGTTCTGTTATACTTGTGTGTCTTTACATATATATGTGTGTGTGTGTGTGTGTGTGTGTCTTTGTATCCATATATGTGGTTGCTCAGCCCTTCTGTGTTTGGTAATGCCACAGAAGAAATTACTGCTGCAGAATGTTGTACTATAAAAGAGTATGGAAACACTCATAAATATGTAAATATACACCAGGAAAAAAATAAGCTTGAAACATTCTCGTTTGTATTTAAGGTTTAAGAATAAGAGCTGAGAAGTTCACATTCCCCCCTAATGTTTCAAGGCACCACATCTAGATTTAGTTGAATTTAGGCTTTTATTCCTATTGATTTTCAATCTCTATTAGTAACACACAAGCAAGTGGTGCTGTCACATTGCTCGCAGTTCTAAGAATTAGTCATTTTATGTCAGTGATTTTGTTCTAACCAAGCACCTGTTTCTAGACAAGAAAATAACCAGCTTACCTACAAAATCTGGTGCACTGAGTTCCCTAAATTAGACAGACATAAGTATTCATGGCCAGGCCTCCAGACTTTTTCAAAAGCTCACATCATCCACTCAGCTTCCTGTGAGTTGAAAGGCACTTTACAAAAGCACTTGCACCCCTTGGGACTGACATTGAATCAAAAGGCCAGAGAGTTGGCACACAGCTTGAAAGGTATTAGGCAGGATGCTCTACAGAGCAGAGAGTCAAGGCAGAAAATTCTGCCTTCAGCTGAAGGAAAAACCTCCTAGAAACTCATCCTCTTCTGTACTCTTCAGGACACTCACTTTTTACCAGGTAAATTGTGACACTAATCCAGAGCCCCTGAGACTGCAGCTTCCCTCCTGTGGCTGATGGTTTGTTACTGTGGCTGGGGGATCAGGCACTCCATCAGCACTTTTGCACAGCTGTAACATGACGTGTAGGTAGAGGAAAAAATGGGATATCTTCTTCCTGCTTAGCATATGCAAACACTAAAGCACATCTTTGCAAAACTTTTTTCTGATTTTTTTTTTTTTAATGTTTCAAATTGCATTCCCAGAAGAATGCAAAAAAACAGAAAGCTGCTTCCCTGCCCATAGCAGGTAATTGTTTCCAGACCAAAGGTGGTTATACTGTAATTACAATCTTTCTGTCAATGAAAGCCTCATATCCTCTAATGAGTAGAAATGCACGCAGTTATGCTCCCTGCATAAATATGAGCTTTCCTATCCTACCACAAAACAGGCCAATTAGTTTTGCTGTTGTTTTTTTTTCTCAGTGTGTACGTCTATTTTAATAATGAAGCATCCTTCAGGAAATCCCTCATTTTCTTCATAATTTTATTTATTGAATGCATCCTTGGTATTGCTTGGCTGTAAAACTCAAACCTTATCCTGCTGTTGCTGCCTTTTTTTAAATTATTATTATATATTCTGATAGTGCCTGCCATGGCAGTGCCATGGATCCTGACAGTGTAGCAAGTGCTGCAAGGGACCAGTGGGAAAGATATGAAGCTGGTGGTCCAAGCAGGTGAAAGCAGGGGTCTTAGGTCCTCAATTCAGTGGCCCTAATTCAAGCCTTGGAAAAGAAGGGGGTTTGTACAGCCAGCCAATAATTTGGTAGAACAACTTGCATGGGGGTGACCCTAATTGATATGCCCAAAGACTTTCTAAAAGAATCCTCCAAAGAAATAGATCTAAGCAGTCCCATGATCATTACACAACCACCTCTGCAATAAAACACTAATACTACAGAAGATGAGAAATCAAACAGTACTTCAAAGAGTATTTTCCTCTTCCTCCACAAGAAGACTGTGACTAAAGCTGAGTAAATATTTTATAATTAATTTATAAATGTTGGCTGTTTTCCATTTGTGAAGTGTTCACAACATGAAGACAATTTTCTCAAAGGTACTCAAAATTATTCACTGAATAATGTCTGCAAATAATCCTCAGTCTTTAACATATTCATAAACACTTTCTTGCAAATCACAGATTTCAGAAAATAGAGCAATTTTGACTGAATGCCCCTATCATTTGGCATGTTCCTCTGTGTGGATAAAATTTGTGGAATACTGAGGATTTTTGAAGCAAACTATGAAATATCCTGTCTCCATCTTTGATGAATATTCTAGCGCATTTTCTATTCTGAAACAGAAAATTTTCTTGCAGATAAACTCATTCGCAAGTCAAAATAGCATCCAATGGAACAACTGGAAGTCCCACTTGTTTTGAGTGTCATTTCTGAGATGGTTCCTAACTTTCAGCTGATGGTTGTGGAACAAGTCAGCTCTCCTGCTGTGACAGATAGTGAGGAAAGGGTCAGGAGGATCCGCTGATTCCTCCTCCACCTTTGGATAAATCAGAGCTTCCTTAGACTTCTAAGAAACCTCAATACCTCTAAGAAATGCTACTTCATTGATTTGCCCCGGAATGAAATGATCTGGCAAGCTATTCCTTCATTTCATTAGTGAGAGACAAAGAAAACAGTTAAATTTGAGAACAACAGCTGTACTTAAACCTCGCAGTATTTTTGAGAGAAAAGAGACCCATGCTTGTATAGCAACACCGAGTCAGGCAGAGTGGAAAATTATGTTTTTTCTTTGGACTCTGAGGGTCCAGGCTTTAGAAGGCAAAAGCATTTTGGCTCCTTTCCATAGCAGGGAACACAAAATGATTCCAAATAAAACCTTGCCTGTCCCTTTCATGCTAGCACAGAGCTCTGCAGATAAGATTCCTCTACTGACCTAATTATCTGTTTATCTGGGCAGAAAAAAAAAAAAAAAAAATCAAACAATGAAAAGTGGTTGACCCCTCAGGAAAAGATTCAGGAGATCCTTTGGAAAGGCTAGACCAGCTCTGTAACATCCTTTAATCTTACAACTCACCTAGCTATGTCTGTCACTGCTTTACAACCATCTTGCAGCATGACTCTTTCCAAGTTTACACCGACTCTGTAAAAAGTTCCTTTCATATCCACTCTGGAAGTGTTTCTTTGCTTTGCTTTCTTTGCCAATCTATGTTCTTCGCAAGTGTTTAAGTGCTTGACTGGAAGTTTCACTAAATTAGCTGTTGGGAAGGATGCTCCTTTTCTGCACAGAGAATTGTGTCAAAGCTTGGCAAAGCCAGTGAGAAGTCTGCTTTTGGCTGAGGCTCTTGGTAGTGAAATCTAGTCTGTTCCAGTGAGGTGACGTGGTTGCCAGGTAATCATGTAAATTGATCATTTGGGTCATACAAGAAACGAAGTTGATAGACAAAACTGTGTCCATCTTATTCTGCCACCATGACAGGCCACTGGCCCTCAAACAAAGTTGAAAAATATCTTAGTCGAGCAGGTGGAAATTTGTGTGGTTTGTTTTTGGGGAATTTTGATCAAAAAGAGGCCCTTGGCAATGATATTTCTTCCAATTACCTTTTTTGCAAAAGAACTAATGCTCATTTGAATGCCACTGATTTGCCACAGCATTCAAAATGAAATAATTTCAACAGTCATCTTTTGCCCTTTCTGAATGTTTTTGCTTAAAAAATAAATTGGAATAGCTCATTTTATCTCAGCTTTTCATTCCTTTTCTTGGAGAAAGACAGCCTAACAAGGGACAGGTATTAAAAAAAAAGGAGTAGGTCTTGCCCATTAAAACTAAGTAAGCCATATTTAAAGAACCATTTACAAATTAAAAACTTCCAAAATTGCAAATCATCTTTGAACTATTCATTTTCTATACGAAATTTAATTGCCCTTTTAAATGATCCTTTTTTTTTTGTCAGTGAGCACATATCAATATCTTTCTCCTTTCTTACAAGTTAAATAAGAAAAAAATCATGTTTTCAGTATTTACTTGAATTAGAAATAGATTTTTCAGAAATTATTTATAAATAAATAAATAAATATGTATGTATGTATGTATGTATGTATGTATGTATGTATGTATGTATGTATGTATGTATAAACATGTATCCTGCAATTTTCTGGGAAGCCTTGTGGATTGTTTTCTTTTTCCACCACAGAATCTTGAAATATTTGTAAGTAGTATCCAAGTGGTATCTCCTAGAGATGCAAACAACAAGGGAAGCTTTGTTGACTGCCTCAAGACATAAATTGTGTCTCCCTCCTGTGCAGATCAGCAAAACTGCAGTGAGGTCAGTTTCTCTGTAATGTAGAGAAGCAGCTTGGCACTTCCTCTCTTCTTTAAGAAGCAGAGGTACAATGCTAATTCCATTTGTTTCAGTCTTCAAACACTGAAAATTGTCCATTTTTAACATATCAGTGCCTTTCTAATGGCTGACAGTAGAAGGAGCTGAAATTAACAATTCATCTTCCAGCAACTTCCTTTGCAAAGAAAGAGTTGATGAGGACTCTCAACGAGGTAGACAAGCTTGTCTTTCAAAAGAAAGCTGTCTCCTCCTTCCAAATTTCAGGCCAAATATTTCCCACTGAAGAATTTTTACGAGGGTTTCATGACTGTTTATGAGGTATCATTACATTGATGACGGTCTCATGAAAGGTGCATTTACGCTTCATCATTTGTGCTCCTTGCTGAGAGTGTAGGAGAGAAATAAAGGGGCTGGAAAGTGTCCCACTTCTTATACAGACGTGGATTTCCCCTGCCAGGGATTTGAATATTGGCATGAGTGTGGTGTAACTACAGATTCAGGAAGATGTTCCAAGGTTTTTGTGGTAATGTGCATACACCTGGGTGACACTTACTACAGGAAAGACATTGAGGAGTGGAGCATGTTCAAAGAGCAACAAAGCAGGGGGAGGGTCTGGAGGACAAGTATTATGAAAGGCAGAAGAAAGAACAGAGATGGATTAGTCTAAAGGGAAGGGGAACCAGGGGAGACCTTATCACTCTTGACAGCTATCCAAAAGGAGGTTGTGAAGAGGGGAATGTCATTCTCTTTTTCCTGGAAACAAGACATAGGATAAGCAGAAATGGCCCCAAGTTGCAGCAAGGGAGGTTTAGACTGGATACTATGAAAAATTTCTTCACAAAAAGAGGTTATCAAGCCTTGAAATAGACTGCTTAGGGAAATGGCAGTCACCATACCTAGAAGTATTTAAAAGATACATAAATGGGGCACTTGGAGACATGAGCAGTGGACACGTGCCGTGTTTAAGCTGAGTTGGAAATTAGGCACCACATGACAACTCAGTCTGCCCCTACTCTAGTGGAACTGGGAGGAGAATCAAAGTAAAACTTGTAGGTTGAGACAGGAACAGTTTAATAGTAGAAAATAAAGAAAAAAGATAGTCATAATGATAAATAATAATGATAATAAAAGGGAAAAACAAGAGATGCACAGTGCAGTTGCTCACCACCAACTGATCGATGACAGACTGCTTTTCCACAGCTTAGATCAGCCACTCTTCTGGGTAGCTCCCCACAGTTTATGTACAGAACATGACCTTCCATGGTGTGGAATATTGCTTTGGTCACTTTTGGTCATTAGTCCCAGCTGTGCTCCATCCCAGTTTCTTTTGCAAACCCTCTCACTGGCAGAGCATGAGACAAGGGGGAAAAAACTCCTTGACTTAGGACAAACATGACTTAGAAAAAGCCCAAAACTTCAATGTGTTATTCACACCACTCTGATTCCAAATGTGAAACAGAGTGCTGCAACACCTCCTAAGAAAAAATTAACTCTACCCTGGCTGAAACCAGGACAGCATGGCTGTGCTGGCTTAACAGTTAGACTTGGTGACCTTTGAGGTTTTTTTCAGCCTTAATGATTCTATGACTGTGGTCTTCATATTTGTGTATTTTCAGGGTAGGAACTGAAATTGATTAAAAATAACCCTGCCAGAAAGCCACATGGCCCAAGTTGTGGCCCCATGCTAGCTCAGCAAGGGATGCAAAACTAATCCACTATGTCTTGCTGTCTGGTTTCCTGGGATTGCGCTATTTGTCAGTGCTAATTACAAAGATGGCAATGTTAAATTCATTGGGAGATAAGAAAGGCAGATGGCATATTCATTTAATAAAAACCCACTGACTCCTTCTACTTTCTGTAGCTCTTTGTGCCTTCATTAGGATTTACATTTTAAATTATATGTAGTCTACTAAACCAGCATGGCACCTCATTATCAAGGATCTATCTTCAAGTCTCTAACTGAAGGGACAGTTGACAATTTTTTCTGCTTCATATCCCTTGGTTTAAGAACCTGCTGGCTTGCTTTAGCTCAGTTTACTTCAAAGTTTCCAGTTGTGTCAGTGCAAACTTGGGAACTTGGCAAAATGCAAATTCAAAATTTTCAGCTGATTCCAAACAGTATGCAGGGAGGAAGATGTGGATTTACAAAGCTCTGGCTTACTCAATGGAAGTGTTTAATTAGCCATTAACCAAATATCTCCTTTTGATGTCTAGGGCCAGAAAGGAGGGGAAGGCAAACAAAGCTTTGTAGGCTTACAGCTTATTCTGGAAATCAGTGGAAACACGTTTAGTTCTTTTCTTAGACACATGCAATAATATTAGTTATGACTCAGATATAAGATGCTGAGAGCAACAGGGGAGGGTGGGACTGTACATGTTCTCAGTGAAGATCAGGTGCAGGGCAATAATTAAGGCATAATCAGAGTATCTTCCTGTTGCTTTTCAATCACCATTCAGCTAATAATGACTTTATAGATTAAATACCAAGTTGCAGCTAAGTTAGGCAAGTGCAACATAAAAGCAATACTGATGTTTAAAGAAATTAGGTAAACAGTCAATGAAGCATAGCATCTCATTCATTTTAATCTCCAGCAGAGACCTGGTTGTTCCAGTCACTGATTCAATCATTTGCTTGCCTAAGTATTTTACTTCCCTCTGTGCATTCTCCATTACATTCTTCCCTTCAGCATTCACCTCCTTCCTCCCAGGTGTTCCCAAGGTTAAATACCTAGCCCTCAATCCCTCTTCTTCATGGTGGTTTCTGTATGAAAGGGGTTCAGGGAAAAAAAAAAAAACCAACCAACCCAGCAGCTAGAAAACTGCTAGAAAATATGTTTGTGCACATATACATGCACACATATACACATTTATATTAAAAATTACCTACAATTAGCCATTAACCTCCACTATCTCCCTGTGGCAGAGCTATAACCCTGGTAGAGGTTGGCAGCATAGTAAAATGCTTCTGGTTTAAAGATTGTTTGATAGTTATTCTTGCTGCAGACCTCCACAGAAAATCGGGCTATGCTGCCAGGAGAACAGCTGGAAAATCAAACATGGTCAAAGCTGGGCAGGCACAGGCCCTCACCTCTGTCCAACTTGTCCTTGCACTGGCCATGTCGGGCAATGGGGAGCAGCTCAGAGGGCAGGGCAAGTGTGCCTTTGCACATCTCATACACACAAGCCTCTTGCTAAATGCTGCCCTGATCTAACAAACTATCAAACTGCCCTAATCCAGGCAGCTACCAAAATAGGGTTGGTGATTGGTTGGCATGTTCCTTGCTTCTCTTGTCACTATTTTTGCTTCTTCAGTAAATGGACTTGGCAAGTTTGGGCAGGATGTCTTCCTGTCAGTCAGTAGGACTGAGTGCAACAGCACAAGACTTTTAAAAGTATCACAGTTCTTTGAAAAATTATCAGAGACCAAACTATGGGTATGGAGCTCTGGTGCAGCTCCTGTTAAGGAGCACATCACTTTCACTCAGTCTGTGCTGCCAAAAAGGCTCTGTAATTACAACTCCACACTCTGACAGAGCAGTGGAAACATAAGAAATATTAACAGGCCTTAACTGTGAACGTCTTTCTTTGGCTGGTTTAGATACTTTGTGCCTTTGAACTCATGAAGATTTTAACTACAGTCAGAGGATTAGGAAGATTGGTGTCACTGAAAATAGATGTTATTGAAATGTGAGCGGTTTGAGAAGAATCAGAAATTGTAAGGAAAGATTCGCTTTTTCTGCCATCCTCCTTTTCAATATCAGTCTTCTTGTATGTGAATTGTACCAGTGAGGATTTTATTTTTTTCTTTTTGCCATGAGGAAAGAAATTACACACAAGCAGAAGAAAGAATGGCATTAAATTAGCAAAGATAAAATATTAATTATGTGAAAATGCAAAGCAGGGAGAGAAATCAATTGTGAGGAAACAGCATAAGAAAAGAACCTCTTAGCCTTGTCAGATGCTTTGTGGCACAAAGCTTTCAATCAGAAATGTGCTGATACTAAATTATCCCTGGATCTGATCTAGCTCTAATAATTGAAAACTCCCACTGCTGGAATAAAACCAGTTTGCTGAATGAACACTAATTTCTCAGACAGGATATTAAGTAGACAAAGCTGTTGCATGCATCTAATCAGATTTGTATTTTTATTCCATGACTACATCCTACACTGTTGTGATTTAAAACTATCACAGCCTGCCCTGTGACATGCGTCAGTGAGAGTTACATTTTCTTTAGCACTTACTGTCTTCACAGTTGTGATTATGAATTTTGAAAGCAGATTTTTAGAAAGATATATTGGAAAAGGCGTGCAGATTAAATATTTTGTTTATTTAGTGCTTTATCTGGCCCCTAGATTTTGTAGTTGTGTCTGTCAGAGAGCTCAGGATGATTTTGCAAATAAGGCTTACATGTGAAGAGCACTCTCTACTCTTTCTCTCCTCCTGTTTTTTTGTGTGTGGTTTCCCACACCTCTGAAAAAAAGTTGCACTCTAGTAACTGGGGTACCCAGCCATCCGACCTTTTTCCCCAAAAGGAGAAATATACTTTGAAAGACAAACTTTTGTCTTTCAGAGTGAATCAATTTTTTGTGAATTTTGCTTGTGAAATAATATGTAGGAAAAGGGAGTAGAAATAAGAACAACAGATCAAATTAAAACCTTGCTCAGTGTAAAATACATTTAAAATTCATTAAATATTTTACCTACAGTGATTATTAAAATGTTAAAATTTCAGTAAATAATTATTACCGTTGGGGGACTTGTTTTATCCTTTTCCTCCCCAACAAGTTGTTTTAAACTTTCCTATAATCTTTTGGCTTATTCCCTTGGACTTATTCCCTTGGGTTAACCAGTGGCTGTTGTTGCCCACTATGGTCACTGACAACTATCATCCATCAATTAGAGCTGGATTTGTCCTTTTTGTCCTTATTCAGGGCAATATACATGCACAGATGTCAGTACAGATCAACATTAAGGTGATAACATCCAGCACCTAAGTTATGTGCATATCTGACACTGGGTAGCCTGGTTGGATGACAATTTTGAGGAGTGTATTTCAGTGACATTCTTTATTCAATGAAACATGAATCTGCACAGGAAAGCAGTCAGGAAAACAGTCATCAAGAAGTACTGCAGCTGAGCAAAACTTCAGTGCTGTAGCTCAATACTAAAGTGTTAAGATTCCTCCATCAGGAAAACTTCAGTGCTATGTTTCTGATTACCTGGCTCTTTGAGGGAGTTATACATTTGTTACTATTCCTCCTAATACGAGTGGTTGAAACTGGGACTTTATTTCATAGAGTAGCAAGAAGTTCTCATTTGAACATCNTAAGCCATCTATTGTTGGATCTTTCTTACTGAGATCCAGAAAGAATCATCATCATCATCATTGAACCATCATCACTCACAGAGAGTCATTTGGGTCAGAAGGCACCTTCAAAGACCACCTAGTTCATACACCCATGGTCATGGACAGCTGTGTCATTCAGCAATCTGTTTTATTAATATAGATGTTTTATTAAGCCATCTATTGTTGGATCTTTCTTACTGAGATCCAGAAAGAATCATCATCATCATCATTGAACCATCATCACTCACAGCGAGTGATTCGGGTCAGAAGACACCTTCAAAGACCACCTAGTTCATACACCCATGGTCATGGACAGGGACAGTAGAGAGGGTTTCTCAATGCTCCATCCAGCAAGAGCTGGCATGAACTCTGCCAGGAAATGGGTCTTCCACAACTTCTGTGCTGTGGAGAAGGTGTCCAGTGTCTCACTGGTTTCAGAGTGAATAATTTCTTCCTTAAGTTTAATCTAAGCCCATGATATTTTGGTTTAAAGTGTTACCCCCTCATCCTATTGCTACAATCCCTAGGAAATCCTCCTGACCTTTCTTGTANACATCCAACAAGACCATGAACTCTGCCAGGAAATGGATCTTCCACAACTTCTATGCTGTAGAGAAGGTGTCCAGTGTCTCACTAGTTTCAGAGTGAATAATTTCTTCCTTAAGTTTAATCTAAGCCCATGATATTTTGGTTTAAAGTGTTACCCCCTCATCCTATTGCTACAATCCCTAGGAAATCCTCCTGACCTTTCTTGTAGCACCCCACTAGGTACAGAAAGGCTGGTGTAAGGCTTCATAGAGTCTTCTCTTCTCCAGGCTAAACAATCCCAGCTTTCAGGGTGTCCTCATGGGGGAGGTGTTGCAGGCCCCTGATCATGACCATGGCCCTCCTTGGGACTTGCTCTAACAGGTTCGTGACTTTCCTGGGCTGGAGCCCCGGAGCTGTTCACAGCACTCCAGCTGGGGTCTCAGGAAAGCAGAGTCAAGGGAGAACTGATGGCCACAGAAAACACTTGGCTTTCAGGGCTGTGAGGGAACAGTGCCAGCTCATCTTAATTTTTTTTTTTTAGCCACCTGTATCCCTAAGTCTTTCTCCACAGGGCTGCTGTAAATCACCCATTGGCCTGTTTGGGATTGCGCTGTTTGTCTCTCTCACGCTCACTCCCACCAGCACAGAACAATCATGCTCGGGGAAGTTCTTCAGAGAGCATAACAAACACTCCTTCATGCTTTCTGGCATGCAGCAGAGCCAAAATAAAATTTAATTATAAAATATAATTTTAGAGTTAAATGTTACTTGCTACTAAACTTTTATTTCAACTTTGATAAGCACAGCTTTCCTTAAATGCTTAAAGGAACGATTTATGACTACAAAGACAGCTTTCTGAACTGGAATTTTTTCACCTGCTCTGTAAAAGAAGGTAGTTTAAAATAAATACAGGGCATAAAAATTATACAATCTTGTAGCTTTTCTGTTTAAAAAGCATCAATCTGTGGATGGGAAATGGAAGAGGGTTGTCGGCATCTTCTTGGCACACATCTGTTGCAGAGGAAATTGTCTGTAGTGTGTCTACTGTGGTTGACAGGTTCCAAAAGCCCTGTTCACTTGATGTTCTCCCAGCCTGTACATGGAGGCCTCTCTGGGCCTGACCAGCCCTAAACCAAGGCGAAAAATGCAAAATAATATTTCAAATTCCACCCAGCATCTACACTACAGTTTGCAGAGAGATTAAGTCTGGTCTTTACAACAGACTTAAAATTATCCCCAGGATGTGATGTAGCTGGACCTGAATGTCAGTTGCTCATGCAACTGGAAACATTTCCCACGCAAGAGTGATGCATGGAGAAGGCAGAGCACAAGAGGCAGAATATGCACACAGAGCAATCAGCAGTGACAGTTATGAACCCGTGCCTAAAAATCTAGACTCTAATTATGCCTTTGCTGCAGTCTTGAGTGCAATGACTGTAGTGTTTACAAGGGGCAGCACTTATGGAGTTTCATAACAACCCTTATGCTGTGCCCTGCATCAGCTGTGGGGTCTTAGAAAAGCCTCGGACCCCTTAGCTCCAGGCTGCTGAGTAAGGGCTTGGTTTGTAGAAAAAGCCACAGAGCTGTTTCTAGTGGAATACTGAGGCTGGAATTAAACTGGGATGGGGGAACGACAGCAGGGTATCAAACAAAATTGAGCTGTTACATTTCATCATTTTCCCTTTTCTGCTCAATAGACCAAATCTGCTCCATTTGTATTTCTGCTAAAGCCTTATTGCCGGATGAAATGCAGATAATTACCTCTGCAATGAAAGTAACTTGGCCATTTCATTCCATACCTTGGGGGACATGTTGAGGAAAGGGATAGTACTGCATAATGAGCTTCTGCTGTGGTGCCAGGGGAGAAGGAGTATTCAGAGCTTGAGATGGTACTGGATGGCTCAGGCTGAGAACAGATGCGTGCCTCCAGGGCTTGCCAAGCTGGAAACTATCCTCCTCCTTTATCATGGTTCAATCTCCCACATATGTAACATGCCAAGGCTGCTTCAGTTTCATGTTTGCCAGTTGGGAGAGGTGAGGCCACAATTCTCTTTCAGTCTGTGAAGCCTGATAAAAAGGTGTTTAACTTTGACTGACAGGATGCTAATAGCATGATCTCCCAGGACAACTGCCATTATAATTCGGTGTGTCGAAAATACAGTTGTTCTTGTAATTCTGAGCAAACACTGCCCTGTTTAGTTCTCTGTTAAGTGCAGAGCTTCAAGTGACCAAACAGTGGGAATTTTGGATAACCCTGGCTGCTCTAGAGCTAGCCAAAACAAGGGGCTGGTGAAATGGGTCTATCCAGGCTGGAAGTTTTGAGATGTTCAACCACTACTGCTTCAGCTTTACCCTGACCTCTATCATGCTATTCTGCCTGCTCCATGAGGGAATTCAGAAAATAAGTGGTGCATGGAAAATTGTGTAACAGTAGCTTGTGTGAAAGTGACTCAGGTAGATTTTATTCTGGTCAATTCAGGCTGGGCTTGGTGGGATTTTTTAGGTAAGAGATGATTCCATGGCACCATATGGAAGGTAGCCAGGTTACTGAGCAAAGTGGCAGCACCAGCTAATCCACAGCAGCCAATGTAGCAGAGTTATTGTCACACTCCTGGGCCTCTCTGTGGCACCATCTGTGAGACAGAGCTTGCAGCTGGGAATGTTGGGCGGCATTCCTTGTGAGTGAACAGCTTCCTCCCTAGGAAGCTCCACATGCTCCACAACCTGCAGCTCCAAGATGGCCCTGCCTGATTCTCGCATTCCAGAAACCTCCATGAGTTTGCAGAGACAACTGTGCTGCAAGATTTCCCTGTCAACGAACCTCTGTTCCTCATCACAAAATGTGTCAGCAGAGCCACAAGTGTTGATTGCTTCAGCTAAAAATAAGCCATTTTGAAAACACAAAGCCACTGCAGGAAAAAATTGTCTTCATAAGCTGGAATTTGAGCAAGTTAAGCTTAATAAAATTTTGAAAATTAATTCTTATACTCCTTCTCACTTTGACTCTTGTGAACACAAGGTCCTTCATCTCCTACATGCAGCATTCATTGTCAGCATTCATTTCTCTCCTTGAACGTTTGAACCATTACTGCCCATCTATTTCTAGACACTATTTCTCTAACATGACCTTTGATGTCATGAAATCTAGCTATGGGAAAATGAGGAAACAAATCTCTGCCTCACAGCCATAAAATCAAACCCATATACCATTTTTGAAATATCAATTTTCATGTTCCCAACAAATTATATAGTTCATATCTCAGGATCTGTTAGGCCAGAAGAAGACCAAAATACATCGCCAAATATTCCAGGAAAAACAGTTCTTGCCAGCTTAATATTTTGAATGAAATACCAATATAGCTAATTGGGAATTAAGTTTTAGAAATTCAGAAAACATAAGATTTAGATAAAGAAGCAAACCTAGTGTCCTTTCTGGTGAGGACTACATAGAATTGCTGAGGTTCTGACATCAACTGGCTTATATAAAGAGTGAAGGCCTCAGGAGAAAACCAATCTTCTTAATTATATCAGTCCAGTATTTAGTACCACAGGATGCCATGTGCTACCACAGTACAAATGCATGAATTAATTTATTACTTGTATAATTTTATCAACATGTATATTATGATTATATGTATATTATAAAGCTGTCTCAAGTGTCAAAAATAATAAAATGGAAGTGCTTCATAATTCTACTGTGAAATTCAGTGAAAGCTACAAAATATTACTTCCTAATGACTTAGAATGTTTCAGATCACATTCAAAAAACAAAGCTTCCTCACTATCCACGAGATAAATGCCCAGAGTCCCCAAATCCTTTTTACTATGAAACTTTCTTTTACATTGTGATAATACCTTGGTCTTTAAGTATCTGGGAGCCTAAAGGTGAGGAAAGGACTGCTAGTCCTTCAGAGTGCCATGGGATGGTAATATGAATTGAGAAAAATAAAGTGTGGTGAACTGTAAGGTTTGTGTCTTGTCAGGACACAGCCTCATATTTCTTTGTTCTTCCTGCAACAAATAATGCATAAATATGGTATTATTGTTTGCTCCATTGCCAAACATGATATCAACCAGTTGACAGTCATGCTTTGGTTCCAAGCCACAGATCTTCTTTTCATGATCCATTATTACTATTCATGTCTCTGCCCTTGATAATGGATGGGTACGAGATGATCTTTAAAGTCCCTTCCAACCCTAATCATCTTAGGATTCAATAAGATTGCACAGCTCAGTGGATTCTTTAGCGGTGGTAGAAGCACTGTCCTGCAGGTGTTTACCACTGCTAAGAATTAACAGAACATCTTTAAACACTCCTACAGGTGACAAAGCTCCTCAACAGATCTGTTAAAACCAAACTGGCTGTGTATCAGGATGCTCTTTTGTTGCTTATCAGATATTCTCTAGAATTTTTCCTTTGCAAGAAGAATTTCCCAGCTAAGAGCTGAATGCTGTAATCACTGTCATAATTCATGAAAGTCACTTGCTTTGAAAGTAACAAAAACGTTATCATAATTGTCAAAATGATGGTTCAGTAATCTAGGAATGCTTGTTATCTTGCCGGCTGTAAGTTGTGGACCTGGTCCAAAACGCAGGAATATAAATGAGAGGCTTTTCTTTGGCCTCAGCAAGTCTCAGATCTGGCCTTCCATTAAGATTAAGAAAGTGCTGTAGTGCTGAGGCAGGCTGCATGAATAAAGAACAAGTGGTAAGGTCAGTGAAGTGGTTCCTGGATGCCACATGTGGACTATAATAGCATCGAAAATGGTCCATCAACACAAGGCAAAGTTATTATTCCAGATATTGCTAACTGGGTTTCACAGGCATCTCTACCATTCATTGGATGTGCATTCTGCTTTCTGTCAGCATTTTAAAGTTCATTTATTAGAATATTAAACTAATCATGACAAATGATAAGCCAGATTTTATTACGTTCTGGTTAATTACAAAATCATATCTACCTAGTCGTATAGAAAGCAGATTAGTTGAAATGCAATGTGTCTTCACAGAATAGCCATGGAAGGAATGAACTAAAGGGGAAAGGCAGGAGGCAAATCACCCAAGTCAGTGCAAAAAGATTTAGGTGCACCCTTTTTGATGCATAATAAAACTCCCCTCCCCTCAAATATCAGGTGAATGTACCTTTCAAAAGACTGAAACAACCACTCATTTTTATACTGGGATTTGCTTTTATGACTGTATCTTAATTTGAGCATTTTCTGCACTGCTATTCTGCTGATTTATGATGGAACTGCTATTTATTTAGTGGAAAGGCATCCTAATAGGAAATGATTGTGTCCTACTCCAAAGAAATCAGCCAACAAATCACACCAAAACCTTTCTTAGCAATTACTTGGTAACACTTATTAGCAAAATTAAAATTCATGAGAAAAGATTTTGATAACTGCTGAAGCAGCGGCTCACATTTCCAGATGGTCTGCGCAAAAGTGACATCCTACACCCCTCGTGATAATACAATGTGTTGGCAAGTGATTGTGGACGTTTTCTTATTTAATTAATAGAGGGTTGCACATCATTCAGCAATAAAGCCTGTAAGCTCAGCTCCACCGAATGTCATATGTGCTTCGAGTAGGGCCTGTGGAGGATTTAGGCTCTACAGTCAAAACCTGCATTCCTCAAAACCATGTCAGCTGCCATCTACCACAGCAAAATCCACAATTTTCAACTGAGGGAACAAGGGAACTCTTCTGGCACCAAGGGAACTCCTGGATGTATAAAAGCAGTGGCATACACTGCTATGTTTTAAAGCACAGGAGGGAGTGGGCCCCATTAAAAAAGATAACAAAACCCAAAACCACCATCTGGGTGCTGGAACCTGAATATTTCTGGGAAGAATAATCAAGTAGACTAATTTCTGTGCTTTGCTGCAGTCCAGCCATACGACCTCTCCCTTTCAGGAGTGTTGTTTCCTTACAAAAAATGTTTTTGCCAGTGTTTCCCCTCGTGATCATTGGAGCAGTTTGCAAGCTGCCCATAAACATACATCCCTACTGACTGAAGTAGACTTACAGGTAACTCAGAAGAAAGAAGAAAATGTGATAAATTAATTTACAATGGGAAAAATATATTTGTTATGAGATGTAGAAGAATAATCTGAGTGCATTTGCAGCTTCTATCATAGCTGTATCAGCAGCATATACTTCCACACCTATTTTTGTCTAATAGATATCTTCTGTTCACTGTTCTTTTCTTGGCTCCCCTACTTCACTCACATTTACTGCAGAGTTTGCTTTTAGTGAGTTTTATGTGCTGAGATTTTCAAAGTGGCTTGAGGCTATTGACTTTCAATAGGATTTGGGTAGCTAATTGCCTTTTCCTTTGTACTTTACAAATTCCAGACATAGCTCTCCTGTGAGTTCATTTTAGTCTTTTATGACTAAATTTCCTGAAATGTTCTGTCCCTTTCGAAAGGGGAAAAAAGAAAAAAAA